>CALNXI010000772.1:0-36538 GCA_942486025.1 Porites evermanni
GTTTACTCATGATGGTCAAAACTTTAACATATAGACGAATTTTTGCTTCCAGGTTTTTGTTTTAATTTCCCTCATTAGCATACGACTGACCATACAACTTACCTCTGAAGCCGTAGTCGTATACACTTATTTCAATTAAGCTTGCTCCCGTGAAACATGATGTATGATTTATGTTTCATAGCCTGCAGTGCGCTATGGTTAACCCTTCTGTAGCGGGAAGTTCACACTTTTTCACGTTTATTAAAATAATGGAGGCCTTTTTTAAAAAAAATTGTTGGAAAGAGTTAATAACCTATGAGAAGGCGTTCGAGAGAGCTTTCAACTCAAATGGCTGCGATAATTGTTAAGCATAAGCGAGCTAAAGAATTTCATCTTTAAAATGTCACAGTTAAGAAATTAGAATAGGGTTTTACCGCCTGATCAAGCTGCGTTTTGGGGCCAGAATGCTGGTTATTTCAATAAAGCAAACAACGCTATTCTTTTTTATTCAGTTTAAACAAAATTGCTTCAAAAATAAATAAACGCGTTGTGTTAAGTTAGTTCAACAAACGCCTTGAATTTTCTTTTAACTCCATCCAAAATTCCCACGTGCACGAGCCAAGCAAACTTGTTGAAAATTTGTTACATTTGCATATTACCACAGAGCAAAACCAAAACTCAAATCACTGTCTTAAAAATTTTGAAAATACATTGTCTTAACGCTTTGCTGACATAGCATAGACGCGTCAGTAGCATTTGCTGTCGTGGTTTCCAGGCTCGTCGGGGGCACAAAATTTACTAGACTTGCTCCCATAATGCATCCCGGGCTATGAAACATGGATCATGCATCATGCATCATTCTTCACTGAAGCAACCTTAATACTCCGATTCCAGAAAAAAGCGGAAGTTGCTTGGACGTGAGGCCTAATAGCCCTCGCGGCAAATTTAAAATAACTAATATGGCGGACAACCAAGTCTATCTTACTCCAGAGGACATTCCTGGTGCTAGCTTTATTGAGGAAGAGATAGAAAATTGACCGTTGCTCAACTAAAGTGTTGGTTAAAATGCCTCCGTATAAATCAAAATGGTAATATAAAGAAGGAACTGTTGGAAAGGTAGTTGTACATCATCATCCGGCTTCGCGCGATCGCTTAACTGTTTATGCTGTTTATTTTCAACTAAAAGTTTACATAGCGGTTTAGACAAATGTTTTCATACAAAATTTGCTTTCTCAGGGTCAAGAACCTGGAAGCAATAAAAAATCTAAAAATATATGACCCTGACCAAGAGCGGAGCTTTACTAAAACAAAGTTTGCGCGACGGCCTCGCAATGAAGAACAGAGGGAAAATTGGGAAACCGCGAGTGTTGCGGCAAACCACTTCAGGAACTATTCCACCGTTGATTCAGCATTTGGTGATGGTTTTACCTCCCTTCCCACGTTCGTTCCGACTGATACATTAGAACACCTAAAGAACTGTAGAAAGAACACCAGGAAATCTGCTGATGCCATTGCCGAGTTTGCAAGTTCTAAAGGGCTCAGAATGCTTTCAGTTTTGTTCACGACCTCTAAGTGTGTGCGAGTCTAAATTCCGAGGATGATGTTGTTTACCTCAGAGAGCTTTGCTGGGCCTCCTTTAGGAAGTCAGATAAAAATATGTCATATATGACTTAGGTTACCCGGGGCTCAGAGATGGCTTATGTAGGTATATAGTTTTAACTTACCACAAACAGTCAGATTTGTATCAGAACCATATGCAACTTCCCTAACTATTGCGTCAAGTACCTTATTACTATCCGCTTAAAAGATCATTTTCGGAAATGGAACAGCAGCATTTACTTTTTGTATATTTTCTTTCAATCTTTGAACTGATTCTAGTTCTAACTTACGCGATTTTGATTGTCTTGGATCGAACAGCGTGGGATAGGCACCGCGACGTTTTTCTCCTGGGATGTCTGAGGAATGGCGGGGATTAAAAAGTTTCTCTGTCATGACTGGCTTACCTTGTACAGTCCTCTTTCTTGGCATTCCCCCTTTTCCTAGGTTTGGAGGTACAGCTACGGTTATCAGTAGGTTGAACTTTCTTGTTTCTGTATATTTCATCCAGTTTCCAGATTACCACCATCACTCGGCGGCAACCACTTTTTCCGACTGGGCATATTTTGTCACACTCGGCAGCTAGAATTTTGGGTTTGCCGTTGCTCTGAACTACCATTTTGACTTTGTATTTCATCCTATAGGTGACCCGGGAAAAGCGCTCTAAGGTAAATAACATCATCCTCGGAATTTAGTCTCGCACACACTTGGAGGTCGTTAAAAAAAATGAGAGCATTCCGAGCCCTTTAGAACTTGCAAACTCGGCAACGGCATCAGCCGATTTCCTGGTGTTCTTTTTACAGTTCTTTAGGTGTTCTAATGTATCAGTCGGAACGAATGTGGGAAGGACCGTAAAATCATCAACAAATGCCGAATCAACGGTGGGAAAGTTCTTGAAGTGGTTTGCTGCATCTCGCGGGTCCCCATTTTCCCTCGGTTCTTCAATCTGTCTCCCTAACTTTGCTTTATATAGTGAAGATCCTCTCTGGTCATGGTCATATATTTTTAGATTTTCATTGCTTGCAGGTTCTTGATTCTGAGAAACCAAATTTTGTATGAAAACACGTGTCTTAACCGCTATGTAGACATGTAGTTGAAAATAAATGAACAACATAAACAGTTGATCGATCGAGCGAAGCCGGATTAAGTACACCTACCTCTCCAACAGTTCCTTCTTTCTTCTTTCCTTAGATTTATGCGGCGGCATTTGAATCAAAACTTCAGTTGAGCAACGGTCAATTTTTCTATCTCTTCTTCAATAAACCTAGCACCAGGAATGTCCTCTGGAGTAAGATCGACTTGATCGTCTGCCGTGTTAGTTATTTTAAATTTGCCGTGAGGGGTATTAAGCCACACTTCCATGCAACTTTCGGTTTTTTCTGGAATCGGAGTATAGCTGATTCGATAATGGTTGTTTTGGGCATTTTGGAAGCTATTGTTTGGTGCTCACTGAAGTAAATCATTGCATTGTTCCATATGCCCGAATGGCCAATTACCAAAGCAACCGTTTTTGTTTTAGCTGTATAAGAACTAAGAATTCAAAAGTTGAAAGAGCTAATTGAGTTCGACAATTTGTGCAGTTAGCAGCTGTTTGCAAGCAATATTGAAGGAAGTTGGGTGGCAAAAAGGTTAATGAGCCATACATTCTTTATTCAACGTGGAGTTTTCTATAGGCGAATCCTTAGCATGGGCTTACCATTATCTAATGAATGAAATAAAATGAAAATTCTGAATATTGAAAGAGCAAAACAATTTCACTTGTCTGTGAAAATTTGAGCCCAATTTACCAAATAATTTCGGAGGAATTCTCTTTGAAAAAGAACCAAAATTTACAAAACAATGTAGGAGCTCATTAATGTTTTACCACCGAGTAATTTTGTAGTTTTCAACTGCTGCTATTTTCTTTGTTACTGATTTTAAAGAGCTGAAACTTGTAAAAACTGAATGAATTAACCAGCTCTTTAAACTTTTGAACCCAAATGGTATATACGGCTACATCTTCGATGGGTTAACTCGCATGCTAATGAGCAAAAATGTGAACAATGACGTCACGATGAATCCGCCTATAAGAGAGTTTCTCCGAAACCATTCGGTATATTGGGCCCAAATTTTTAAGAGATAACTGAAATTATGTTCTTTGAATATTAAAATGAGTGATAAGCGTACTTCAACGAGGTTAAAGTATATACATGGTCGTTTTATTTTGTTTGGCATGATGTTCACATCTCTAGCATAGGGAGCGGAAAAGTTATTTGTGATGACAAGCGAAGCGATTGCACGAATCGCCTCTGTTACTGTAGGATCGATGATGAACTTGACATATCAAACCGTCATTAGATCGTGTTACAGACCTGGTAAAATATTATTTGATGATCGGTGAGAACGAAAGTCGCCCGGACGCATTCGGAAAGGGAAGCTTTTCGAGCGAGGCACGAAGTGCCGAGTAGAAAAAGACATGATTAATGGCGGGTTGAAAATTGGCCCAAATTATTGTTATCCCTTGTCTCTTTATTATATGTTAGTCGCTTTTATTCGTCCGCAGTCATTACCTTCAGCGGTTTTCCGGAGCATTGAATGATATTTACCAGGTTAATAAGACGATCGAATGACAGTTTGCTCGATTCTACCACAACTCACGGTTTACATTCATTTAGGTATGCATCTACAACACTGTGGAATAGACTCCCTGAGGACCTGAGGTCTACGACATTTCTAATAGGGAGTTTAAATTCAAAGTGCGACAAATTTCGTTTGAACAAATAGAGTAATACAAGAAATGGGTAGTTAAATTCATTTCTTATAGTGCTTTGTTTCCTTTCATTTATTTTATTTTTATTAATTATTTAGGACAATAATTTCTTTAATTAATTATTCAGTTTCTTCTATCTCGGAGATATCAGCTTTAAGAGCTACACTGTAAATCTGAGGATAAATAAAGGTGATGGTGATGCATGTACAGTACAAAAACAAAAGCGATGCGCGATATTAACCGTGAAATTTACCTACAATCAACAATCAAGGCCACAAATAACTCCTCTGCTCTTTGTGTCTCGTTAATTGTTAAGTTTAGCCTAGTGTGACCGCAACAGATCAGGGAACGTTGCTAAGTGAGAGTAGATAGTCTCAAACTGCAAACATAAAATCATAATTTTACTCGGTAGTCATTACTGTCGAATAGGCGAGTTTCGTATTCCCGGGAGGCCTAGGACGAGTGCTTGTTTTTGCGCGAAAGCGAGGCTAATGCGGGTCACTTCTCACCAAGAAGACAAACAAACATGAGAAAACTGCGGCTGAGTTGCCGAAAAAAAGGAAAATTTGAAATGTTGAAAGGTTTTGGAGGTCTCAAGGCTTATTTTCAGGCTTGAGAAATCATTGTTTCAAACAGCAAAAGGAAAATAAGCTCGTCATCATAAAGAAAAACGAGTCTAACCAGAAATAGACCAAAATAGTGGTCGGTTAGTGAGTTCAATAAGATGGTTTCAAAATCCTTAAAAAAGGATGGTTCTATCGTCGATGGTTAAAACGTCTTTAAGCCATACCTTCCAATGGAGTGTACGTACTTGTCGAAAGCATGCAAGTTAAACTGAAAGCTTCTTTTTGGTTGACATCTTTTCTAACAGAGGCTGCAAAATCCTGTGTATTTGAAGAAAAAAAATTAACCGACGGGGTAGACGTTCTGCATAAATTTCTTCCACTGTAAAGGCGTTAAATCGTTTTAAACGAAGATGACTAAAATAGAATAAGTTTATTTATACATAAGCTTACATTATTTATCTTAATATTCAGTCACGTAAAGAAAAACGTACTCACATTTCACTCGACAAGAACTCGAATACAGAATTTTAACAGACGATATACTGAGCAGTTTAAACTCCATTTTACAGATAAACACGGGAGTAAAATAGAATACTAAGAAGTAATTATAAGATAATTAAAGGGAATGATATATTGTTATTTTAACAAACTAGGTTACTCTTTACAAGCTCAAAAAGTTTACTTCTTGTTTTAGCTTCGTCGCTTTTTTCCTTTCCTCTGTTAAGTACGATCAGGCTTTCCGCAATTTTGTTGTTTGAAACAGATGTCCCTTTGGCTTACCGGTAGAGTTTAAGCTTTAAAATCTTACTATTTTAAAGATTTCTATTGTTTACCAGCGACTCAGTGGCAAACTACCTAAAAAAAAATAGATGTTTGTTTTTGTTTTTTGCAAATAAATCAACCCGCATTAGCCTCCCAATCGTGCTCGTCCCGGGGCCGTCGAATAGTACGAAACTTGTCTGTTGGATATCCTAAATTGGCACTTCCTTGCACTAAACTCGTCTTTTTTTAACGTCTTATGATCTGATTGAAAGGTAATGTAAATTTACAGTTGTTACAATATTTTGTTCCACAGTCATTGCAGACAAGACGATAAACGTAACAATGAAAATCACAAGTGAAAGCTGCGCTGATGGAGAATACAATGATTGTTTGTTATCAACGAGACTTTCTGATGCGGTAAAATATCCGAGGCCGTCTTTCTTTCCTTATTTCTTTTTTCAGTGTTGTGTGTGTACTGTTGTTAGGCTTGGTTAGGTTGAATTGGACTTCCTTAGGAGTGATTTATTTCACTGTGTTTTGCTTTTGACTCTTTTACCGGGATTCACAGCCTTAAGGTGGCTCGATACAGGTTTTTAGGGTCAATACCTCCCAAGTTTGAGCATAAACTACGTCGCCAAAAACAAAGATTTGCAAAAATTGGCACCACAGTTGTATTAGATAAAGATGAAAATTTGTTATGATCAGGGTTGCAATGACATCGGAGTTGTAGTAGCAACGAAATAACGCTATTACTTATTTTACTCGCAGCAGTATTTCTCGGCACTGGGAACTGTTCTTCCAAAATCGTTCTCGGGAGGTTTTTCCTCCAATAGGCGATGTTGGTGAAGTTTAATCGAAATCTGTAAGAGCGTTATGGAGATATTTTGGGATAAAGTTTTTATGGTTAGAAATGCGGTAACAAATTAGCGAATAATTTTCAAACCGTTACAAAGATTTTAAAAAAAATAAGATTCTTGAGATTATCCTTCCTGTTATTAAAGGCCCTTATTAAAATGGCCCTTATTAAAATTGTAGCCCTTATTAAAATAAGGCCCCCGCTATAATTCGCTAATATTTTGTCAGAAATTTTTGTTTACAAGTGAGAGCCTCTCATTATTCAGGATATTGTCTCCAAGTTTCATATTTTCGTGCACAACAATAACTAGCATTTTTGCATATTTCAAATGCATTGTTAGTTACTGCTCTTCACGTGAAAATGAAACTTGGAGACAATACCTTGAATAATGAGAGGCTTTCACTTGTAATAACGAAACTTCCGATAAAAAATTAACCAATTGTAGCCGTTATTTTACTGCCTTACAATATATCAATTATCTTGAAAGTAAAAGGTCGTATAACAGGAAGGTTAATGTCAAGAATTTTAAATTTATAAAAAAAATATCGAGCAGTTTAAAAATAATTCGCTAATTTGTTAAAGAAGACCAAAATGTTTACAAAACCGTTAACAAGAGCGCCTCGATACATACTAATCAAATCCTTCTTTCTAGCAATCGGCAGGAGCTATCTCCATGATCTTTCACGCACGCTTTTAAAAAGATTGAAACTAATATGAGGTGAAATTGCATGTCAAAAGCCCTTCGTTTTCTACAGATAATGGCCAAACATCAAGATTGTCCATTTTTTACTGTGTTTCTAACCATAAAAACTTCATCCCAAAATATCTCGATAACGTTCTTACAGATTTCGCTTAAACTTCACGAACATCGAGGCCGTTACTGGAGGAAAAAGCTCCCGTGAACGATTTTGGAGGAACAGTTCCCAGTGCCGAGATATACTGCTGCAAGTAGATTAGATAATAGCGTTATTTCGTTGCTATGACAACTCCGATGCCGTTGCAACCCTGATCATAACAAATTTTCATCTTTATCTAATACAACTGTGGTGGCAATTTTTGGAAATCTTTGTTCCTGGCGACGGAGTTTATGCTCCAACGTTTGAGGTATTGACCCTGAAAAACTGTATCGAGCCATCTTAAATGCAAATAGTCCATTTTGCAGTTAAAGGTGAAAACGAGGCTGGGGTTGATATTGTTTTGATACAACCCTACCTGCTTTATTATGTAAATCATGTTGTACTTTATGCTACCTAGTCAGTATTATTTATTAATAAGCATATTAATTTCCAAAAGTAAGAAGAGAGGTTTGTATCAAAACAAGGTCAAACTGAGCCTTGCGTTCACTTAAAGTTATACTAAGGCCACAACTGTAAAATGGTCCATTTCTTTCCAATTGGACGCACCCTCATGGGAAAACGTCCAGCTTTTCTGTTAATTCTGTAAGTAAAGGCATATTTTTCTCTCTCCCCAAGGTGTAGTTTTGATGCATTTTACTTCTGCTCTTGTTATAGCTTAATGAAGTATTTTTCAATGAAAGCAGCTATATCAGTGCCACTGTGAGGAATGTCAGGTATATATTTACAGTATATTTATTTATTTTTTTAAATATTTTTTCTAAGCTTGCGAGAGGGTGGAATCCTCCAAATCCTGCAATCTGATTAGTTCCGAGAGCGGGCAGTTTTTTTTACGATCTTGCCCGCTAACCCGGGTGAAATCGTTGGCAGCTTCAGTCACAAGTTTGTTTGCTGTTTGTGAACAAGCAAAAACCGTGATTTTAAAACCATTTTCCTTTTAAAACTTTCGCTATTATTAGCATTAGCTGGGGAAAAGTAAATTTTATTATTCAGACAAAAACTCTAAGGTAGAATCAAGCAAGTCAGCTAGGGAAACCGCTAAAGTAAAGCAAAACAAGCGGCTTATGATGTCTCTTCACTAGCTTTATAACCTACGCTGTAAGTACTGTACATGGTAATCTTGCTTTTTTGCACCGTTTATTCGACATATTTGCTCTGTTTGTAGTTTTGTTTTCCATTTTTGCTGTCTGAATCTAGATTCTGCCGTTTTTATTGAATTTTGCCTCGCTATTTCTGTACTTTTCGGGTTGTTGTCAATGATTGCATTTAGCTTTCAATCTTGCAATAAACAACACCAATCCCTTTTCCAACAGTCGGTTATCGCTGTTTTCAATTTTTAGTTTATATAATTGTTACCCATCGCCTTTTATTCGAATTTAATTCAAAACCTTAACATTGGTAGGTGTAATTAGCTCTTTTCATAAAGCCTTTGGTGCAGTTTTCATCCCGCTCGATTAAACTAATTTTAAAGTAATGTTATTCGGGAATAACTAATAGTCGTGGGTCGTGGATACAAAGTCGTGGGTCGTGGGCACAAAGTCGTGGGTCGCGGGTACCAGGTCGTGGGTCGTGGGTGCAAAGTCGTGGGGCGTGGGTTCAATGTCGGTTGTCCCCCTAGTTCCGTGAGGTTTTGAGGGACAATCTTTCCTAGTGATTAATATTAAATAAATAAGAAGTTGCGGTCACTGAGAACAATACAACGCTCCCACTTCTACACCAAAAGTCACATTCTGAAACGAGTAACAAAGATATTAACAACAATGACATTTATTACCCGGAAAGTAACGTCTACTTCGAAAATTACCACTTAACTAGACCTAAGAATCGAGTTGAATCCAGTGATGTAACTTTTGAAGAAGTACTTTCGATCTACGTAAAAGGCGATTTTAAAGAGTGTTTAACGAAACAAGTAACAGGAACAAGGAAATGTCTCTTTTTTGTGATTTTTAGTGAAAGTCACCTATCACCCTGTACCAATCATAATGGATCAATTTAACAAGAACGTGTGAAAATTTTTGAAATTTGGTACCGTATATACGAAACTGTCTCAACTAAACAACGTCAGGAGTCATTTGTGGTTGTATCTCGAAAGTTGTCTGAATCTTTCTTTAAATTATGCATGATTTAAAAAATGAATTTCACAAAAGAGTCAGATGATAGAAATTAGTTACACCGCGATTTAATGCACCCATAACTGACTTTCGCCCTGTACATGTAGTGCCAACATTTAGGGCCTCTTGTATGTTAATTTTGTCGCTTTTTTTCTTGTGGGTAGTAACATGCACAAACGGAATGACCTTTAAATTCATGTTACGTTTCTGAAACCACCATGAATCACTAAAGTTTTTTAACCATCCGAAAGTAACGGCTACCCTAGAGTAGCGGCTCCTTTTGGCTGCTAAATTCGAAGGTAAAGGGAGCCGTTACTTTCGGAATTCTAAAATCCCGGACAAAACTACTTGAGAATTTGTACCCCTTCATGCATGCGCACTATTGCACGCAACAACACTATTTCAACAACAACTGATTTGCGGTACCAAATCCCCCTCCCCCCAGGTCAATGTTGTATCCTACAAATGTCTAAGGATCAGGGTTGCTTTAGAACACACAACAACATTGCTTCCAAGGGAAGGGGGGAAGGGAGGACGCGGTATAGCGGGGATGTTAAGAAAAATGCTCTGAGAATGTGACATTTTCTCAACAGTTTTGTCCAAGATCGTAGGTAAACAACAAATGAGAACAGCTTCGGTTTAAAGACATTATAGAGAAAATCACAGGTGTTGCTGTTCATTTTCAAGGAAAAGAAACGCCTGTGATTTGCTTTATAATGTCTTCATGTTCCTCTAGCGGGTGGGAAGTGAGGTCTTCTGGAACTTTTATTAACCCGGCAATGAAATACCGATGTTTTAAAAAACACAGGTCGGGGTCAAGTGGAAAGAAACGTTCGTTATTGCATCACTCTGCATGATTTGTTTGGCCTGCGTATCATAGTAAGACCTCTTATCCCCGCTAACGATGACCAAGTCACTTGGGGGATTTGTCACACAGCCACCTGGTTTCATCAGTTCCCCACCACAGCCATAACCTACCTTTACGGGGGTTAGCTCGAGCGTCAACTACAGCGGGGATGTGTCCTGCTTATTAGCGCTCCTTGGTTGTTGTCTCCTGCCCCTTTTTCGTTTCGGCTCGTCCTCTCGTTTTTGTTTTACAGGCGATGGTCTATGTGATGACTCTGCATCTATTATTCTGCCATCAAGATCAAACATCTCCTCTCCAAGTTTTCTAGCCGCCTCTAATTCTTTATCGTACGAGGTCCTTTGCCTTTCAGGTGTGGTGGGTCCTTTACCGCCTCCTTTGGTGCCAAGTCTTATAGCCCCTTACTCCACGTTTAAACGTTTACTTTCTCTGACGTCTGCCTCTCCCACTTTTAAGAGTTTCATATGTGGAGGATCTTTTTGTGTTCATCCACCATGTATGCTTTCGGCCTGGTTCATGCGAGGCCCGGAAGGAGCGAACACCCTGAATATAAACCCCCGCCTTGCGTCCCACCATTCTAACCACTCTTTTAGCTAGTCCTCTTCTTTTTCCTGGGAAATCATTGTCATAAGCTGGTTTTTCACTTCGTCGTAGCATTCTGGAGTAACGCATTCTAGAAGTTGATGTGAAAGGTCTTTAAACTGCCCTTCATTAGAACTGCTGAGTTTTCGGCAACGACGGTTGACAAACTGTTGAAAGTGAAATTCGCATGTTTTGATACAGTGAACTACGTTTTCTCCAAACACCTTTCTCATCGCACTAAGATTCGAACCGGCCATGTCAGTGCACCAGCCTATAGCTCTGAACTGCTTTATTTCACCGTTGGAAACCTTTTCAATGACTTCATTAAATAGCTCCCAGAATAGTGTTACATTTTCGGTGTTTTCTGAAACCGCCTCCATTGCGGCTAAAGGAATTTGTCGCCGAAGCAAGGGGTGGTAGACAATGGCTGTAAGAGGAACGTAACCTTTAGCTCTTTTGTGTTTTCCATATTTATCGCAATCTTCGCCTTTAAGGTACTCAATTTGAAGACAAAAGAAGGCCTGTCTGGATTGCCTGTATTGTCGTTTATCTTGTAAATGTAGAAGGGGTCTTTCACATCACAATACTGCTTAAAATGAGCCACGGCTTCAATGTTATCTCCATATGGCTAGCGCGCGTGCCGTCTCTTTTCTCACTTCCTGCTTCCTATTGGCAATCTATCTTGCATTCAGTAACTCTTTTGCCTTTTCTTCCACCTTGTCCCAGTCCTCACGGTTTCTAACCATGGGGAGAACGTAGGCAGATTGTACCTGCGAGGGCTTTGCGTTAGGATTCTTTCTAACGTATTCTTTTATGTCCTCCTTTGTTCCAGAATGTTGAGGAGGCTTAACATGACAAGTGTGGCTTCCACAATAGTCCAGTCAATCTAGGCATTTTTGAGGCTCAACATCAAACTAATGGCAACAGAATTGTTTTCAACGCCATTGAAGTAAGGATGGGTTATCTAGCAATATACCAAAGATCCGCCAAAATCCGTTTGGTGGAACATGTCAAAATTAAGCGTTAAACATTTTGAGCTTTTAACACAGGGCATCCACGTTAGTTGAAATTATACGTTTAAACAAAAAATGCGCAAAATGTGTTTGTTACTTTTATGGAAAAGTGAAAGAAGAAATAATAACTGATACCTAGTTTTCGGTAATAAAAACGACGTGTTCCTTTTTTTCAAAAATGATAAATATTTAACGCGGTTGGTTTTTGCACAGGAAGCCCATGCTTCGCTCAAGGAATTAAGAGGCTTACGGAGTAATAGAGTGAACTTTTGGCTGCAAAACTACAACAAGTTTAGTCGCAAGGCTTTAAAGCTAAAAAATAAAAGCCGTTACTCAATCATTAGATTTTAAAATATATCCTTTTTAAATCAGATTTCTTTTACGCACAAGGGTAGGAAAAATGTATATCAGAGTTGGATTTTTGAATAACGTTACAGCCAAAATAGGGCTCTCCCCTCAAACAGAAGTCAAAAAAAAATAGCGTTGCAGCCAGTCCTTTATTTTTCTTCTCCTCCTTTCCTTCTCTTCGCTCACTCTATTTTCCCTTTCCTTGTTCTTTTCTAGGAGGATTTTCGGGCTCATTTTGCCTTCGGCTTTCGGTCTTGTCCTCAGTCAAAAGACTGCAATTTTCGTTCGGTACGTTCTCAAAAATCCAGCAAGATAATGCTTTGACTTTTAATTTTACGATTACCTATACATTAAATTCCGGTAACGTACTGTCCTCCTCAAATATACTAGTTTCACTTTTTTGAATTTTTGAAGCTTTTCCCACGGTTTTCTTCTTGTTAAAAGTGAATGGAGAGTAGTGAATTTCACAAAAATGCAGAGTTTCTGAGCAGGTTAAGCTCCAATGCCTATGAATTTGACAAGAGTGAAATGCCAGTTCATTTGAGGAAAAGTGTTGTTGCCTTCGCTAAAAAAATTATGAAGCTTAACGGAACATTCATCGCATAAGAACTTTGGTTCCAGCAAATGTTTGTTTCAAGAAAACGAAATAGTATAATAGGGAAGCTGCCTTCGCGCCTTCATTGACCACTGCAATTATTTTCAGACGTATAGGTTTCCATGATCGTTAAGAAAAATAGGTCTTCATCTGCCAACGGACGAGAAAAACTGGTCAAGGTTCAGGGTGGTTCTCACTAAAGAAATGCAACGAGGGAACTGATAAACGCCTTTAGACCACAGAGCGGTTCATCTTACCAAGAAATGAAAGGCTGCGGCAGAAAATACAAACTGAATACAAAGCTACACTAAACTAAACTGAGATCTGAAACTCGTTAGAAGAAGATAAAAAAAGAACAATCACACTGCGCTTGGTTTTCTGGATTTCCCTTACTACAGATTCGGCCATGTGTAATGACTGAAGCGCAGAGCGTTATACGATCTAGCAAAAACCAAATAGATGGAGTCCTTAGCAGAACATTTATTCACTCACATTGTAAAGTACTGAGTCATAATCCTTAAGGGGGTTGCGCATGTCGCGAGAAAAGAAAAGAATCTCTGATTTCGATCACACATATTGTCCAAGGTTATGAACATATTACATCACAAAACTCGATTACAGAAAATGGGAATAGGTTAAACAGTTTGTACTAATACAAAACTATCGTCCGTTGCAAACATTTAGTTGCACGTATCTTCCAGCAAGGATTCAAATTAAGTAGCTGACTGCAGGTGAACAAAATATCAAATCAAATTGTTCACCATCAGTCAGCTACGACATTTGCATCCATGCTGTAGGATATAAAAAAAAGTACAAGCCTGTAAAACCGCTTAAATACTTACTGCATTTCTGATTTTGCGCAAAAAAAAACAATAATATTCTAACCGTGTTAACACAGACTGACTAATAATTTCCATTTTAAATACCGTCATAGAAAAAAAATTAAAGCTTGGAAAACAGAATGTGAAGACAGTCGAGTGGCTGGGTAACCTGTGCAAAGCGCTCAAGACGAAACACTGACCCATGCGTTTCTCACACATTTAGTCGGCGTTTTTTAAAACAAAACTACCCAAAATGTACTAGCGATAAGCAATAGGACAAAGAACAGAATTATCAGATGTTTTGTCTGAATTTGTGATCTTCCTGAAATTGGGTTTCTGGTGGTGAAAGTTGAAAATCTTTATTGCCAATTTTTCTCATGTTTCACCGAACCGATTCTGGCGGATTTTTAGTATGTTGTTAAAAAGCCATCCAACAATTAAATGGCGTTGAAAAAAATTCTGTTGCAATTACTTTGATGCTAAACCACAATTTGACTGGACTAATATAAGACCTACTGTATATAGAAAAAGAATAGTGTCCGCCGTTTCTCTCGGATGTGGCTGGTCCCACCGAAGGCAAATTAAAGGGCATGGAAATGGAACATGAATTTCTGTTGGTAATATTCCGTGAAAGACTACCATTTCAGACGTTCCGTTGCTCCCGGAAATGTGCTGCTGGAACTACCCAAATAGTCAGTGTTTCGTTTATAAGCCAGGTTTTCCGGGAACGTTTTGCAACTGGTTTACAACCAGAATTGAATGAATGACCGAAAATGAGCTACAGATAGTGGTATCGAAAATGAACTAAAGTGAGCTACAATGGTAACTAAAGAAAAATTTGTTACCGGGCAATTTCATAATTTCGACGCTGTGAACTCAGTGTCGATAACAACGTTAAGATTTTGCGCTGTCAGCTCTGCTCCAATAAAAACTGCCTTGCTGGGTGAGCATAAAATTTTCCGATGTCATGCAGCTCCATGAAAAAGACAACTGCAAAGTCTGCAAAGTAACTTCAAGACCTCAAGAGACTAGGGATTTGGTTTGTTTTGGTTTTGATTTTTGTCTTTGTTTGTTTGTTCTTTTTTTTCTTTACATTTCCCTTGCATTTTCTGTTTCTTAAAAATGTCCAATAAGTCCCCGTTACAGGTCCTGTATGACTGGTGTAATAGTTATTGATTTCCGACGCTTCTCGCCATAGATCCTCCAGTAGATCAATGGTTAGAGCATCCGTACTAGAACTCGGAGGGTGGTCAGTTCGGTTCTCACCCAGAGATTGGAGTTTTTCCGAGCTTACAGGTGTTAGATTTCTCCTTTTTCTTAACGGATTTTTTCCTTGATGTTAATAATAGGAGGTCAGTACAGCACTTTTTCCTTATGCTACTTGGCAGGCTCACTCTTCCATGAATGGCCCTTCCCTTTTTGACTCGATACTTTGGATGGGAAGTAAAGCTAATACCTATCCTACCCCACCCCCTGCCCAGAAACTACCCTGAGGGACGTGTTCAAGGTCCCTTATACCCCTCGCGTTTTTGTGGGTTTACCAGCTACCAACGACCCACAACTTTTTTACCCACAAACCACGACTATTAGTTACTCCCACGTTATTCAGCCGAAGAAAATCGTTCCTGTATCTGTTTTTCCTGTGGATTTTAACAAATTCGTCAATTATTTTATCCTTGTTTGACACTCAGATCATATATTGTCTAACAAGGCAAAAAAAATGTCTCTATTCTAAAAGAGAGCTTAATTGTGATAATATAAATTACAAGCTAAAAATCATGTTGTAATGTTTTGTTTTGCAATCGACCACACGCTTCACCAACACGAACGCGACCTACTTCAACACACATAGATTGGAGGCTGAAGTAAAATTTTCCTGAAACTTTTAAATCTCAGTAGGAAAAAAAGTAAAAATGTTATCCACTGGCCTAGGTCGGTTCGTATTAGGAGCAACTGTACCCTCGGGCGGTACTCAAGACCTCGGGCACAGCTTCTCCCAATACGGACCTCCCAGCAGGTGAATGGCATATATATTTCCAAATATATCGACATCGACATCGAAGACAGAAATACGGAAATAAAGTGCCAACGAACCAAAATGTGCTATTTGAATATGAAGTTTAGTTAGTCAATAATTAACCTTTTTCTTTGCTTGTAGGTGCGGAAGTTTGATTGTCGATCTCGCCCTAAAGTTTAGTTCTATTGTCACGGAAAAACGGGTGTTAAATATCCTTAAGGAAGCTGCTAAAGATGGGACTTTTTGGGAGTTCAGTGTGGAAACATCATCGACTATAGGGGCACGACCTGCTAATAAAAGTGCAAAATCCCCAGATGGTGGTACATCTACTCCAATAACACATAATGGTATGATTTCAGGTTATTAATTTTATTCATTTGACATACAGAGTATTTTTAAGTAAAATTCTTCAGACTGTTCACCTTATTTACACGCAGCAAGGGGAAAAGCCCTCGTCAATATTTGTAAGGTGGTCTGTAAGATTACCAGAAAACCTTAGAGGATATTTTTCCAGTTTTTGCTTTGTTTTGGATTTTGTTGCGTTTTTTCTAAATATATTTGGCAAAGTTTTCAACGGTTGAAAAGCTACATGTATGTTCATCTGTGACACTTTCCTGCATACAATTTGGAAAAGGACAATATTCTTATCCATTTTAATTGATAAGAATAAAGAATGAAAATTACATTCTTCATCGGATTCCAGCGCCAGTTTTACAACAGTCTGGTATGATATTTTATACTCTCAGTTACTTTTAGTATCACTTATCGATTTTTCACAGATCTACCTCATTTTGGCGATATCATGATTATGGAATCAGGCAATTCAAGATGGAGGAATCAGAGGGCAAACCTTTCCTAATAATACTTTTCTCCTGAAAGTCACAATAAGCCCAATCTAAATAGACCTCAACACCTAACCCTTCTTTCAACTCCCAAATCTTGAAAACACTGTCTAGAACCATAGTCTAATTGTCTTATAACCTCCTTCAAGAAAGGAAAAGTATTCTGAAATAAGACAAATTACTTAATTTCACTGTCTTTCTTGAATTGAGAGATCAAAACGCTTTTATAAAACATTCAGCACTTATCGAACGAAGCTGACTAAGGTGTAAAGAATTATGCAGATAGAGAAGGATATCATCAGCTAAGGGCTGGTGGATAGCAGCCTCAGAGATACGCATAATCCTACGGTTTCAGGATATAAAAAACTTTTTTTTCTTGCATTATATTCTTTTCAAGTAGATGACATCCAATGACCCGTTCCGTTTTATGTCAGAAAGTCGGCTACTGTTTCGTCTTCGGACAGCCATGAAGGAACACGAAAGTCATTTTCCTTATTTCACTCAGTCATAAAGAGCTACGCTGCCAACGCTCTGCACAACTGAAGCAGTTACTGCCTGGAAACGAGGCTGCATGCAATATACCATCGCGTATAGTATGGTAAGCGCCTGCTGGCTATGAAGAATTAGCTGGGGAATTGAAGCTATAGAGAAACGGCGAAATGTTTTGAATGAATAATAGTTATACTTATTTAATCCTCAAACTTTACAATATTTAGAATCTTAAGAAAAATATCCATTTCCCCAAACGTCAAATTTAAAAACAAAGAATTCAGGAAATGTCAATTGTTGATTGCAGTTGAGGTCTGTGTTGGCTGCTCATGTAACTGCAACCTGTTAAAAGCCTTGGTCGGTGTCTTTGCTGCTGTAATCGTGGCACTTAGTTTCTACATCTTGTGGCTGCATAGGAAAGGTAACAATTTCATAAATTTGTACCCATATTTTCATTAATGCTGTCAACCATTAATTACTGTCTACCGATAAAGTTTGGTTTTAATTCCCCTATCAGTTTGGTCCACGCTTTCACATCGTTTATGACTTAAAAGAGTTTCATGGAGGCAATAGGTTAGAATAGAGAGACAATTTATGATATACTTTAGGAATGCATAAGGTCCGATGATTTCTAGAACAGTGGTCTACAACAGTTACACTCAATTTGTTGAAATAACCCAACCCAGAGACTTGAAGAGCCTCATTTAGCACCGCTTACGGTTACGCTTTGTTTTCTAGGGATACCAAGAAAAGCAAGGTAGGCCTGTGACTTAAAGATTCGCTTCTATATAATCACCTTATCCTCCTCTCAAAACAGTACACCTACAACTGTAAGCTTAAGAATCCTATACCGACAAAAGCTGTTTTTTTTATAGTAAAAGTGAAGGCAGTTTTTGAAATGGAGCGTCGGATAGCGAAAGAGAGGAATATACTCTCCTTTCATTTCAAAAAATGGGATAAGCTCCTAACACAGGGACATCATCTCAAACTCCTATAACTCCTATAAACATCATCATATATAGCATCATCATATAAAATAATCATAATTATTAGTATATTTTATGGAACCTTAACTATCTATCTTTTATAAAAAGAGTTAACACCACGTGAGGCGACCTTACATCTTTCTATGTATTTATTGTTAGCAGTAAGTCTGTGAGGATTTGTAAGACCGGTGTAACTGAAAAATGTATGTGGGTGTGGGGGGCATTTATATGTGTGAAGTCTTGATAAGTAGGTACTTGTGCTCATTGATAATCTATGTAGTGGTCTGTAAAGTTGCTTGTAATAAATAAGTAAATAATTAAACAAACAAATAAAAAAGGTAGGCCTATGACGTGCTGTCCCTTTNCGGTGTAACTGAAAAATGTATGTGGGTGTGGGGGGCATTTATATGTGTGAAGTCTTGATAAGTAGGTACTTGTGCTCATTGATAATCTATGTAGTGGTCTGTAAAGTTGCTTGTAATAAATAAGTAAATAATTAAACAAACAAATAAAAAAGGTAGGCCTATGACGTGCTGTCCCTTTTTACCGTTCTTAAGGGGAATTTTTTTACGAGTATCAATTTCTGCATGATTCGTCAGTAATCTCTCCATGGAGCTAGCCTCATTGACAGAATAAAAATGTTTATCCGATTGATTTCCGTGAAAATAGCAAATTATTGGATCTCGTGAACGCAAATCCCAAGAGTAAATTTTTGGCATGCTGTTTCTTTAACTACTACCGGAAGCGATTGAATCTGTTCGTTCACGATCTATGATTTATAGGATGTTCTTTTAATAATCGATTGTATACAATTATCCTGGGGTCGGTAGATGAGTACAACCTATTGGTGTAGTGTTTCTTTTAGGTCATTGAAGGAGATGAACGTCAAGGAAGAAAGAAACAGTGTATGTAGGAAGTACTTTTTTATGAAGCTATAAATTTTTTTAGTCCATTTAATTAGTTCAAAAGGCTTGTTATTTACACTGACGAATACGCAAATAATTCGAACGGGCTTTTATCTTTAATTAGCCCGCAATGGAAATGAACGATTTTCAGTCAGGCCACACATCTTCAAGAGACAATATATCTGATGTTTCGTCTCCAATCCAATATATGGCTCTGGATGCAGCACGACGTTCAAACGATCCAGCAGAAAGCCAATTGACAGAAGACGCCTCAGAACTTGGTCAGTACGCACCCTTGAATCTATCGACTCTTTCGTTCGAGATTCCCCGAGAAAACGTGACTATTGAAAAGATAATTGGACAGGGCTCTTTTGGTCAAGTTGCTAAGGGAACAGTCATGAGCCTCCATGAAAGACCCCAAGAGACCCTTGTGGCTATTAAAATGCTTAAAGGTATGAGTCGAAGTAAGGAAAATTCTTAGTAAACAATTGGAGAGCCAGTGTTGTCCCCACAACTAAGGACGCTATAACTCATTAGAAGAAGTAATTCCTGCCCATTAACAGTCATCACAGTGTGCCAGGGGCACAGCCAAACTTTGGCCGGTGGTAGGCCACAGTTTCTCACGTCATTTCCAAAGTCCTTGTAATTACGTTTGCTTTTCTATGCGTGAAGCATTTTTGTGGTTTTTGGTTAAAGCGAACGCGTTGAAGGGAGAGCCTACGTAAGAGTGGTGTGTGTGTGCTGTAGGGGGGGGGGGGGGGGGGGGGGATGGGGGGTTGGGGCGATGTATGTTTTTTTGAAAAAATGGCAAATTTTTTTTTTCTGAAAGGGTTAAAAATTATTTAAAATTTTTAATCGTTGTTATTTTGTTAAAATTTAATTTCAAAAAAATTAATTTAAACAAAAATGAAGAAAGTCCTTGAGAAAGTGCACCTTTAGCTCAAGTTATGGTGCATAAACTAAGTAAATTCTACAAACGTAGCTCATATCTCTTGCAGCAAACGCTCCAGAGCCTGACAGGAAGGATTTGTTATCAGAGCTTGGGGTGATGAAGACGTTAAAGCCTCATCCACACGTCATCAAGCTGCTGGGATGCGTCACCGAATATGGTAAATTATTTGCAAAAACATCAGCGCCTATCTTTAACCCTTGTTTGTCAACCCTGTATAAAATAAATGCTGTTTGTTCTTGTTACAAATATATGCTGATTAAATTGACAGACGTTTTCTATTATACACTTGATATACTGTTATCATGATCATCTGTAAGATATGAGCCTAGTAAGTTTCAATTTCACGTAGATCCCTTATTGGTATTGATTGAGTATGTTCCGTATGGAGATCTCCTTGGTTACCTGAGAAAGAGCCGTGGATTAAATGACACTTATTACAAAGACCCAGATATCAAACCACAAACAAGTTTGACGTCACAACAGCTGATGAAGTTTGCTCGGGAAATTGCTGATGGGATGAGTTACCTCTCCTCGAGATCTGTAAGTTGAAGTATTTTCTTGCTGTCTTTGGTTCTGACTGTGACATTTTGCAAAGTAATCAACAGACGAGAAAGGTGTCAGCACCTTTTATTTCAATTGTGTGAATATACTTGAATAACGTAACGTTTACGTAACGTCACGTTTAACCTCTCTTAAAATATTAATGTATATACAGGGACCGCGGAGCAAGGTGAAAAGTGGCAGGGCTGACAATTGAAAACATTTTTTTCATATTGAAAATCGAAAAAACGAATAAAATCATAGTATTTGATTTGTTTCTGTCGCGTGACTTTGCATACTTTATCCAGTGTATTTGTTGCTCTTTATAGGTCGGCCAACATACACGGTCAGTTCAGATTCAATGCAAGAAAAGACGCGATTACAATTTAAGTATAGAAAATACTACACTGAAGTGATCTGTAAAATTTCTAGCTATCGCCGTTCACTGTTCAAGTAATGTAATTCTTCTTGCCATCGAATATTTCATTGATTCGAAAGGAGAAACTGACAAAAGATAAAACTTTTATCAACTCAAAACAACTACTCACCTTCGTTTGGCTTGAAAAAGCTAGTAATTTTCTTCATTTCGTCTGATAAAACTGATAAAAAACTCTGCCGGAGCTGGAAGTACAAAACAAGCTGCCGAAAGAAGCGAAGGGGTGGCCAAGGCATGGCGTTTGATCAAGGGGCAAGTCGGCCCCGGAGCACAATTACCGCGAAAAGCACAGGAGCCCCACAAAATGCCTGGCGTTTGAAATAAAGAAAATACAGAGAATATAGCGGAATATAGACGGAAAAAACTTGTTTCAAGTCTTTTTTTATTTTAATTATTTTTCTTTTTAGCGCAAAAAGTGGGGGCGGGGGCGCAAAAAAGTGGTGGGGCCGCGGCCCTACCAGCCCCTCCCCCTCCGCGGTCCCTGATATACATCATTAATTGTATTTCTACAATGTAGATCTAATGAAATCTTTCACAGATTATTCACCGAGACCTTGCCGCTCGAAACGTTCTGGTTGGAGAAAGAGAGACTTGTAAAGTGACTGACTTTGGGATGGCAAGAGATGTGCAACAGGAAAACATATATGAAAGGAAGACAAAGGTGTGTAAAGCATGGGAAAAATACACATAATGCAGAACCAGTATAATAGAGACTACGAAAGGCTTGGTTTATGTCATCAGTTTCTTGGTCGAAAGTCTTAAAAGGAGCTACACCCCAAACCAAAAGTTGCAAATATGTTGAGTTTTTTTTTGTTTGTTTGTGTTTGTTTTTTTTTTTTTTCACAGATAGCCCTTTAGATTGGAGCCAGAGTCTGTAACGTCGATGAAACACGTGATAATCCTGCTTTCACCTAACTTAGAATTTAGCCTCTAATAAGAGAGCCCCTTTAATTTATCCTCTCTTGCCTGTAATAGCAGAGAAATGGATAGAGTTGCTTAAGGCTGCAGTGAGTCATGGGCTTTATTATTGCAATATACAGTAGGTTGAGGCATTTTCTCCCCGTTGTTTTCCACCTTCTGTTTTTAGGGGTTCTCGTGCTTGGGTTTGATGCTCATACTTAAGACGTATTTTGCTGTTGCCTCCGACATTAGTTTTTAGGGAGAATTAATGAGAGACCTGGTTGCTCGGCTCGGAGTTTGTTATAGAACAAAACAGTGATCATAACGTTCGAAACATCGTTTCAAGATCTTATTTTTTGTCTTTGCTTTGATGCTTTAGTGAGACAGTGCATATATTTGTCATTTCTCGGCTTACATTCGTACATGCTGACTATCCAATATTCTCCGTCCAGTTTGTATCTGTATTGCTTTCATTGTCTGTCTTTGTAAGGGTCGTTTGCCAGTGAAATGGACCGCATATGAAGCTCTTCTTCACGGAAGATATACTACCCAAAGCGACGTGTAAGTGTAAGCTTTTCTTTTCACTTTTTAATACAAATAAATGAATATTTAACGTCCGCAGAGCAAAAGCTGATAGTCATCGCGCGTGTCATGGAGAAAAGGGACTACCAGACCTTTCAACGTCCGACTTATCGGAAGCAGAGCGTTTAAATTAATGATCGCTCATCGGAACACATAAATTTTTGTGTGTGGTGTTTTGGGTACCTCAGGGATCCCTTTTGTGTCCTGTGTTATTCTACCTATATGTCATGAACTTGAGGGAAGTACTTCCAGCCAAAGCAAAGTCATCAATATGCGGACGAAACTACGAATTATAGTAACTGTAAACTGTATGAGCTTTAGAGTTATCACTCCAGGCGAAGATGCAGATTTTGTTGTTGATGTGGTCATCACAGTGTAACTTTACACTCAACCTTAACAGGAGCAACCAACGATGGTTTCCTCCTAAATACATTGAAAATACTTTTTAGGCTATCTAGAATACATTTAGATATTAAAAAATGCATTTTAAGTGGCGCTATAAAATTTTTATGTGTTCCGTCATCCTAGGGTAACTCGAGTCTTTCCGATATTTCAAGGGCTTGGGTATTATTTTTCCGAACATTTTAGATGAAATTTGACGTATTACGGAGGTGAGACTTTTTCTGATTCCTCTCGTCATCACGTTTTTGAATCCAGAAATTTGAGGTTCCCTTTTTCTACGAAAAATAGTCTCACTTGGGAATTAAAATGTGTAATTGTATAAAATTTAAAAATGTGAAAAAGAAAAATGTGAAAATTAATGTGAAAAAGTAAAATGTGAAAATTAACTTCAGAAAATCCTAGGAAATTTATAACATAAGCTTCGAAAATTGTAAATGAATGGGACGGTCATCTAGAGATTTTTAGTCGTCCTCAAGTAATAGAAAATTCTAGGCAGTATTTTTTTCTCCTAACAGATATTGTAAAGAAAACAGTCGTTGGGTGCCCCTGACCTTAAATCGAACAAGATTAGACTAAAAGGTTATACTCCATCAATTTCTGTGCATTTCAACCTTCCTACGAAAGTTCACGAAAAGCTCTGAGATGAACCGCAAGATCTCAAGTGTCTGTGCTGAAGAAGTTGAAATACCTAGATCCGTGTATAACGTTTGTATAACATCAGATTAAAACACTTTGCATAGGATTCGCAAAGAATGACTCCTAAGCAATTTTTGTTTTCTAAGACGACAACAGGTAGAAAAAGCTAGTTTTGTTTTCTTTTTGAGCTACTTAAGCAAGATTTGCTTAAGTAGGATTGCCCCCAGTTGTTACACGCAAGGAGCAACATGCATTTGCTAAATAGTTGCACTTTAACCATTTGACTCCTTTTACGCGCGCTTTTAAATAAGGTTTACATTTTGTCCCAAAAAAGGCTCCAAAAGGCTCCATATTTTCTCAAATCACACTTTATGTTGCTTATATGAAGTTGATTATCTTATGATTCAATTTCATTCGTTTTTACGCCATTTTGGACTAACTTTTGGGCAATATTTCCTCGCTGTGCTAATGATAACCTTTAAAAATGGCGTCAGACACGAATGAGGTTGATCGAAAACATGGGGGAGAGGTGTCCCCAAGGAAATCTTTGTTACAGCCCGCCTGCCAGTCTGACGTCACGTCTTGCGTCAGTGACTTTCAAAATTGCGAGGAAAGTGTTCATCGAGGAGACGGATAAAAATTGCGATTTTATCACGGAAATACTGTTCCGATTTCTTGGATTTGGAGATTTTAAGGTTTTTTAAAAAGTGCTTTTTTGAAATGAAATGTCCAGTGGTGTAATGAATTTTAAATATTTCTTTCTATCGTCAAGCAAAATTTACGGGCAATCACACCGACCGGTCACACTTTTGAGGGCCAGTGCACAGCAAGATTGAGTAGTTTAGACACAGCAATAGGAGGCTCATCAAAGGATGTATTATACTTTACATTGTGCGTATTTCAGCTCTTCAGAGCTAGTGGAACCCCATATCATTCTTCTCAAAGTTCGCTCAGCTGTAGAGTTGAAAGAGGAAGCTAAATGAAAGGTATTTGTGAGAGACTGTTAGCACTGAATCTTGTTGCTTTACCGCATGTTAATACTGTATTGGGCATACACCCGTAATTCTGTAATTAAATCCCGAAAACCCATAAAATTCGTTTAATTATTTTTGGGGGGCAACTGACCGTGTGGAGATTTTAGGGTAATAATATTGATGATTAAGACGATGTACAAAAAGCACGTTTAACTTTCGCCAGTGGGTCACTGGTGGGTGTTGGGTGTAAATTAGTACAGTTTGTGATGTACTGTGCGTTGTTTGTCACGATGTCAACTAAAATTGAAAAAAATTCAGCTCTTTCAGAGGAGGGACATGTCTTGACAACTTATGGTTTTTTTCTGGTCGTAAGCTTGGCCAGTATGCAGATCAAGAGCTTTTGAAATCCCTTTTCCAAAATAAAACTCCAAGTCCAGCAGGGTCAGCACTAAGAATAGAGAAAAAAGGCCAAAAGGAAAAATAGTATTGAAAAAAAGAGACCAAACAGAAAAAAAACGGTACAAAGAAACAGAAAATAGCGTCGCCAGGAGTCGAACCCGGTTTATCTGCACGTGCAAGCAACTCCTTGACCACTGTACCACAGTGACACACTTGATTTGAAAAATTTTGTCATGTCAAAGCAATTTTTCTCTGTCATAGACGCTGTTTGAAGCTGGTGGAGCTGTATTTATCATTAATTCAAATATACATTTGAGGAAAATTAGCTTAAGCGCGTATTTCAAAGCTATTTCGCATTATTTCGGGTTCAACGGGCCGACTCGATGTAGATAATTGATCGAATTAGCTTTACTGAATTTGGTGGAGAATTAGGAGATCAACAGAGGCCCACACTCGAAAGGAATGATATGAAGTTAGGCCCGTTTAATTAGCAAAAGAATAGATGAAATATAAACATGTGTGATCTGTGAATGGAACCTCCTATTCTGGAGACTAGACCTTGCCTATTTTAGGGAAAAAAAAAATTTAAGTTTCGATGACCTTGCCGGTTCTGTGAAATAGATGGCGATCCCGCAACACGGCCAGCAAAACAAATTAACAAAATTACACAATCACAGACACAAAATATCAAAACGGTTTACACAAGCAGATTAAAGCAACACCAAAGCTCACACACATTTGATCAAATAAGCGATATATAGCGATATTTGCTAGCTTCTTAGCTTTTAATCGACCTCGCTCGTCCAAATAACTGTCGTATCCCTTGCTAATTTGTACAAGCGACCCGAGGCTCTTGCCTGTTACTATGTGACGCCATACTGGCGGGCGGAGTGGGTCAAGAACCTTAGGTGGAAAACAATAGATTGACCTTCCCCCCCTGGTCGAACTATATTCGAAGCACCGGATTTTAGCTATGATTCAGGTTAGGTGAACCCGTACCAAACCAAACACTATAATTTTTAACATCTACTCTACAACTGGGCTGAAACCAAGTACACTTGCCCCATTTCGAAAAACACAAAAAAAGGTAAATCAGAGTAAAACGCATTGCTGAGTTTTTGGATTGATTTGGACAGATTGGACGTCACCAGTATGGAATTTCTGTCACTGAGTCGCAGACGTTCCTCCTCGCGAATCGTCTCCAGCGATGAGGAGCGAGGAGAAAAGGCTGTTTTCGCAGGCTTCCCTCGGCCTAGTCTCCCAACTTCTTCGCTTATGTTCATTGCCCCCTTAAATTTTAATTACCGGACGTCAACTAACTATTTTTAAATGGCCTTCCAACCAAGACCTCAAATATTTGCCATTTGTTTTTAACTAGACAGCAGCGAAAAAAAACCTAATTCGGTCACTTGACTGATGAAGTCATTACCCTAGAGGAAACGTGGGAAGACATTTTATGGCAAAGGTTATCTTCTTGTGGTCTGACATTCTTCTTCGTGTAAAATTGTCAAAGTTATAAAGCTTTTTTAAAAAATGCCTCAAAGGATTCTGATATAATTTTTATGATAAGTATAATTTGCTTTATTATTATTATTGTTGTTATTGTTATTATGCCACTGCATCCTAAACACAAACTTCTTCCGTACAGCTGCTATGTCCTATCTAAATTGCCCTGGCATTTCAGTATAGCAAATATATCCAAAACCTGGATAACGGAACATCTCGACTCTGTAGTGAATGGCTATATTCGAAAATGGCTTGATATTCCGATATCTGGAACACTGAGCAATGTTTTCCTAGAACGCAATAAATTTGGTCTTAATATTTGTTCTCCCTCTATTAAATTTACTCAGTGCCAAACAGTTCTCCGAAATTCATTAAAAGAGTCACCAAATGCTTCCTTAGAAGATCTCTGGAAATCGTCAAGCTGTCACACTAATATTCAATATGATGTGTACAAATTCACTAAAGAAGTTCTTAAAGATTTCCGTTCTAATCAAGAGGATAAATTGCAACACCACCCAACATCTCAAGGTTTCTTCTTCTCAAATGTTATCAAGTACTCATTGTCATCTGTAAATTCTAGTCAGAGGCCCAGTCTCATCTACCCAAGAACATTTACAATTTTACCATCCACTACATCAACAACTCCCTCCCTACACGTAAGAATATGGCAAGATGGGGATTATCACAAAGTCCTGATTGCTCCTTTTGCCCTAATCCTGAATCACTCCTTCATGTTGCCGCTGGATGTCAACAGTACCTCGATCGCTTTACCTGGAGACACGACTCAATCCTTAACTTCATTGCCAAGTCACTTCAACCTGTAATTAATGTTCACTCTTCACTCTATGCAGATGTTAATGGTTTTCTGAATCCCTCAATAATAACTGGTGAAAATTATCGTCCAGATCTTCTTTTCCTAATCCAGTCCAAGTGCCTATATGTTCTAGAATTAACAGTTGGTTTCGAGTCTAACCTTAACAACAATGCAGTGCGTAAGAAAGAAACATATCTGAACTTGATCAACGAAATGAGTAGAAATTACAGATGTGTGAGATTTGTAAATCTCTCCATGAGTTCTCTTGGCGTTTTCTGCGATGAATGCTCCACGTTCTTAGACATGATGAATGACATTGGCATCGACAAAAAGCAGCAACGTAATATAATCAAGAAAATGATAAATATAGCCATTAGAGCAACATATTACATCTTTTGTTGTAGAAATAGGAACTGGGATAGCCCAGACTTAATGCAATTTTGATTTTTTTGTTTGGCTTTTGTTTTGTTTTGTTTTTGTTTTTTGCTTTTGTTTTTTGTTGTTGTTGTTGTTTTTTTCTTTTTAATAGAGACTTTAAGATCTCGGACGCGACGACTTCTAGAACGCGGTGGCTGATAAAGGACTGGAACTAGAACGCCGTCGTTTGAACGCGAAAAGTAAAGTTAAGATCTCCGTCGCGATGCAAGACGACGCGGCCGCAAACCGCTCTTTGTCAGTGTGATTCTTCAGCGATTCTTTCGCAGAAATAGCCATGGCATCATTTAAGAAAGTCCAAGAAATGCTTGGTTTGTGCTTTGTTCGATAGCATCACCTCCACTTCTTCGTTGACGCTTCGGTTTGTCACCGCTTTCATCCGCTGATGAACCTCTTTTCTTCGTCTTTGACAGCTTCTCCATCGCTTGTAATCTAACATCTTCCGCTTTAGCCCGATCGTATTGACGTTTTTTGCTAGCTGTTCCCTGTGTTTCCTGTAATTACGCTTCCTCACTTTCCTCCAACGCGATTATCATATCCAATAGGTTTTCTGGTTCCGTTGGCTCATCGGGAGTTATCCCAGTTGCTTTTTCCTCCGCTAGAAGTTTCTTTTTATGCTTGTAAACAAGGATTCCCACGTGGTCTCGGACTGATCGCTTATCAACCCTGAATTTCGGTACAGTGTATTTGTTCAAGGTGTCTGCTATTTTTTCCCACATACTGCTTCTTTGTGCTGACCCTTTCTTAGTTGTGTAGGGATTTACATTGACGACTTCTCTGCGCAGAATGGCTTCATGCTCATGTGTCCAAAACATTACTGAACTTAAGAGAAGCATAAAAACACACGCAGTTTAATAAAATTAAATCAAATAATACAGGCTTAAAATTGGCTTTTAGCGGAAGATGAACGCAATAAATCGAGAATTGCAACGGTACAAGAGACGACAAGAGTATGCAGAAGACCCCTGCATTCACTATTTGTAGTTTTAGCTCGTGTCTTACTTGCAAGCCTTGCTCGAAGTCGAAGTCGAAGGCGCTGCCATTTTATAAGCTTCGTACACCTGAAAGAAATTTAAAAATAATCAAAATCCTTCCATCTCTGCGATCTAAAATGTCGCCAGAAATTACGTCCAATGATCCTAGAAGGCTGATTTTATATGTTTAGAGCAATATATCATCATTTAATTTAAGCACAGGAACAAATATACTCACGTTTTGTACAGAACGTCAAACTCGCAAAACCCACGTTCTCGACGCGACGTGGTGACACCAGGACGACGGCTTGAGCATGCGCAACGTGTCTCCTCTTTGAAAATTTACTTCCTGTCGCGCGTCTTACAGCCGTCGCGTCTCGGATCTTAAAGTCCCTAATAATCCAATCTCAAGCAGCATTTGTAAATTGCCTATACGTAGGGAGATTTACAATCGACATTCAAAAACACAAATAAAGTTTCCATTATTATTATTATTATTATTATTGTTGTTATTGCTATTACTATTATGTAATTGGTTTAGCACAAATAAAAAAAATTAAAAGTAGATTTAACTGTATATTAAAAAAATAAATTAAACCAATATTTAATCCCAGATATGTCTATGTTTTTTTTGTTTTCATAGGTGGAGCTATGGGGTCTTGCTTTACGAGATTTTTACAATTGGTAAGATGCCATAAAACCTTCTGAAGTCTTTGTATTTTTTTAAGTTAAAAAACGTGTAAAATATTCTGAACGGAGGAAAATATATCAAGTTTTATTAAAAACTGAATCATTGGATAATGCAATTCTAGAGCTCTGATTGGCTTGGCCATCATGATATGTTATATACTTAATGTCAGATCCCGAGGGAAACAATTAGTTTTGTTTTCCCGGGAGTCCACACCAGGACTCGAAGGAAAACAAAACTAACTGGCTAACTGGTCTCCCGAGGGACCTGACATTAAGTGTTTTTTTATATTTTTAGACTTTCACTTCAACACCAACAAAAGAATAACCGGAGCGAATCAAAACAGTCGATTCAGTACTTATAAGAACACAAACATAATTCTTAAAACTACTGAATGAATGATTTACAAAAGTACTTTCCGTATAGTATCTGCATCTTTTTCCTCCACTCTTCTGGAAAAACTTTGAAAATTGTTGCTTTTATATATAGCTTGAGGCTTCATGATAGTGTTGTGGACTCTTGTTGTGCCATCCCCGGGAGTGAAAACTGGCAGTGTTTTCCCCGCCTTCTGTCAGGCCACTTTCCACCACGCTTTGATCACGTGCTTTAATGTATCCCGAGCGGGGTACAATTGCTCAAATGTGCCACGAGCGGGATACATTCGATTTTAGTCAAGGCCATGTGACCAAGAATCAACCAATGGAAGTCCCTGTTTAGTTGAGTGAAAGTCTAGGAATATAACAAGAGCCATATACCATGCTCTCCAAATATGGTAACAGTACGCGTTTGCTTAAAATTGAAAACAAGTTGAAAATCGGTTGTTTTTTTTACAAACAAAGACGGAAAGAATTCTCCATTTTATGGGCGTTTTTAATAGAACAATTATCCCACTCGCGCTTGTTGGATATGAGATGATTATAGCCAACTTGTATCCAACACGCACTCGTGGAATAATTGTTAAATATCATACTTAAAGCAAGCATGATTGGAAGTTCCAGCTGTCTGACACAACTTGTTTAACTCATATTAGTTGCGTTATCAAGTCAGCTGGCAGTAACATCATCTTCCAAATAGTTACCTTAATGAATTCTTGATGCCAAAATGCTGGGTGAATGATTAAATTGTTCTTTTACATCAGGGAAGTGAACATCACCTATTACACAACAATATAACAATATATAAGTGTGCCAAAATGTTGTTATATCAAAAGCTGGTTTTGGTTCTTTTCAGGAGGTTCTCCTTATCCACGAATGGATGGCAGGAAGATTGTAAATTTACTTCAGGAGGGATACAGGATGCCTAAACCAAAACATGTGGATCATGAACTGTAAGTAATTATTTTTGTGTCAGTTTAATGGCTTTCGTAGTGTTTTACTGTCATACTAAGTAACCCCGAAATGATAATAACTTAACTATCAGAGGTAAATTCGTAAAGAGTAGAAAGCAGTGGGCTTCCTGTACTTTATAAGACAAAAGGTGATAAAGTCATTCTTGTGTCGTCTTGAAAAGACTTGAAGATTCTTGGTCTTCATATCGACGATAAGCTGTCCTTCAAAGACCACCTGTCAACTATTTTAGAGGGTCTATGCCAAGATTGGAGCTCTGAGACGGTTTAGAAAGCTGGTGCCTGCTGACACCTCACTTACGCAGTAAAAAGGTTATACACTCCCACTTCTTGAATATTTTAGTCCCTTACTGTTAGGGATTAACAAGACTCTGAACAAGAAACTTGAATCTGCAAACTATTATGCCTTAAAAGCCCTCTTAAATTTCAGAAACAGCTAAGATTATGATTCTATTGTCTGCCGTAGACATGCAATCACTGGAACATAGCCGGTACTATCAATCTCTTATCCTTCTCTGTAAATTTATGAAAGGAAGTGTTATTTTTCTAATTTATTCGAACCTCATCGTATTACTTGACCTTAAGGAGTAGTGAACACAAATAATCTCACTCAACCATCTTATAATAATCGATATCATCACAATACTTTCACTTACAAGGCTTCGCATTTGTGGAATCAGCTACCTTCCTACGTCAAGCTATCGTCTGAGGGCTGCGTGAATTTTGCAAGAATTTGAGATCATTTAACTTCATAAACTAAGGGCCAGTTGCAAATGTTATTATTGTATTTCTCAGGGATTTTTTGCTTATTTATATATTCATAATCGATATCGTATTTTACCAATGAGATTTCCATAGTCTTTAATTAAGTAAATGGTGGGAGCAGGAGGGTGTAACTTCAGTACCTCTTACATTCCCGGATATATTAGTGTTTATAACAGTCTTATCTATTTGTAATCTTTTAGACTATTATCATTTTCATGTTTTGTATTATTAATAATAACTGTTTTTGTCGTACGTTTTATACGGCTTGGATACTCGGGGAACTCTATACCACGCTGACATTAATAAATTGATTGTTTGATTCATTGATGACATATTGCACTTAAATTAAGAGGATTTTGAGCTTGAATGAAAAACTATAATTTAAGTCACTCAAATAAAAAAAATCCCTCCTGTATATCATGGATATGTAGTTTTGGGAGACGAAACACTAGAATGGAACGTTTATTTTACAGGGAACACTTTCCACTGGTCTCGTTTCGCAGATAAAGAAACATGTCCTTGCACTAAGGATCACTTTATTTAAAGCGTATTTTAATTGTATCAATTACTTTGTATTACTTCTAGGTAAAGCAATGGTGCTGACCATTAAGTCAAAAATCAAGAATGTAAAATATGGGACTAGTTGGACTCCTTAAGATTACAATGAAAGCCACCTATCATAAATTGCAACCGAAAATTAAATTGAGGACTGTTTTTCAAGAAGTTCTTTCCTTTCGGTCAGCATAGTAAGGATCAGAGGAAATGTCGCTTACCAAGCAATTTGATTTTGTGACAGGTACAAAATAATGACACTTTGCTGGCTGGAAGATCCTAGTGCAAGACCTTCTTTTTCTGAGCTGGGGGTGAAGCTGAAAAAGATGGAGAACCAACATAAGGTACGGTAACAACACGAAAAAACATGGTCAACACTGAGTCTCCCTGAGCGGTCCTCCTTCAATTTTTTTGATTTCATTACTGAAATTGTGCGGAGCTGCATGCCTAGGTTAACCTGGGTTCTGTTATGCTATTTTGGCAGCCAACTGCGACCTTTCTCCATCCTTGTTTTTTATACCCTAGATGAAAAACTACTGTAGTTATTGTTTATTGGAGTGATTATGTTGTTAAGTTGTGCGAACACGCTGATAGTAAGAGACCAATGGACGACAATAGCTTCCTATGAGTATTTATTTATGAAAATATTCTTCTTATTCTTATTATTATCATTATTATTGTTATTATCGTTATCATTATTATCATCATCGTTGTTATTACTACTAACTAGTATTTTACTATCTAAGAGCAATCAAACCTTTCCTTTCCTTTTTGAGCTAAACAGACCTCTGCGTAGGAAGGCTGCTGATATGGCTTCTTAAATGATGATATGTATTTTTTTTCTTTTCAGGGGCTAATAAACATGAAATTGTATGACCAACAGCTATATGCAAACGTTGAAGACTTGACCGTGTAAACTAAAATAGCCACTCAGGGGAGTGCATTAAATAACCGGTCACCGGTTCAGTCTTAGTAATACTCTACTTTACAAGATACAGTTTAAGATAAGATACAGTGGAAGATAGAACAATAGTCTTAGCCAAATTCCGCTGAAAAAATTGTTACAGTTTGTTCATCGAGAAACTTGTTTCAGAGTCCCTCCACAGTGAGGGCTTGGAAAAAAAGCTTTTCAGAACTTCCTGATTGTGGTGATTGTTTTGTGAATATATGTAAGTCCTCGAAAGATAATAAGCTTAGACAATTCACTTTTAAGGTTGTCTACGGAATAATCACGACAAAGAAAGGACTACTGAAATATAAATTAGCTGATGACAAATGTCGTTTCTGCTTTAATCCAGATTAAATTGGACACACCTTTTTATATTGTCAAGAGTCAAAGGAATTCTTTTCCAAAACGTTAAGGCGGTAATTCATGAATATCATAAAGAGAACTTACAACTTTCAAACAAGCAAATTTTATTTAACACGTTCGATGACTCCCTTCCAATGCAAACGCCAAATTCAACTCAAAGCAAACTTGGTCTATTGGTTTTACTGCAAAAGAAATACTTGTATACTTGCAAGAGCATTGTAACGAAACGTAATTTAGATTAATTTTTACGTAAGCTTTTTGAACAATATCGCATTGAAATTTGTGGCAAACAATATTAAATAATGTGTGGCAACTGAAAGGTTTTTTATCCTTCAGTACTTTTTATTTTTATTGTAATTTGCTTTGTTACTTACTGACTTATTTTTTTATTCTTTTACTTTGTGCTGTGTATTAACGTTGTTAACTTGTTGTCAATAATATATATATATATATATATATATATATATATATATATATATCGATGAATCTTTAAATGCCATTTAGCGCTGTAACCTCTTACTATTTTTGATATGTTTATCATTATTTTCTATAAATTTTATCAAGTGAACTTGATTTTCACTGTTAGTAAGTTACTATTAGTTATTAGCTGTACCTCAATAACTATGATTATTGTCTAATTTTATTAAAACTGACAAACGACATGATATTTTTTATCGTTTACTGACTTCTACTACCAGTCAGTTCTTCTAGAAAACGTTTCACTTATTCGGTAAACCGGATAGAAACATCTCTTAAAGGTGTTTATCTTAAGCTGGGATCAATGATCCAAATTTAAGGTATCATCCGGGGTAAAAAATAATCATTTTTACAAATTTGCAATTTTTAGGCGATTAAATAGAGCTCATAAAGAGCTTTCTTTTAAAAAAAATTCCAGGAAAAAGTGTTTTTTCTGTGCAGACTTATGGAGTGTAAAAGTTTTTTTTATACTAATTATTTTAATTGATTGTTGACAAGTCCTGTCATACTTGATACGCGTGCCGCTGTTGAACCAAGCTAATCACGCAATTTGACAGAAATCGTGGTTTACAAGTATAGTGCTCACTGTTTTTCCCTGGAGTTTGAAAGTGAATGCGTCCAAAGAAGAAAAAAGAGCTTGTCCGTTTTCGTCCTCGACTCCAGGACAAAAGAAGACGACAAAATCGTTTTGCGGCCAAAGAGTGGGCTTCGAAATTAGCAGAGAGCGACAAGGGCTCCTACTACAATCAAGAAAAATGGCTAAAAGATGACAAAGCTGACCCATTGAAACTACCGCGGAATCGAGTTTCACGAGTTCGTTAGCGAGCGGAGCGAGCCTTTTAGCTGGGCTTTTTAGGCCGCGAAGCAGCCAAGCGAGAGACGAAGTCACGAGAGGTCCCGCGCCATATAAAAATCGGACGAAATACTGTTTTGAAAGTCTATTGTAGCGGGAAAGAAGCTTCAACAAAAACTCCAGGAAGCGGTTTGTTGTCGATTTTTGCAGGGAAGTGTCGAACTTTTAAAAAATGTATCGAGTAAAAGTGGGCTTGGCTCAACTTGGCTTGACCGGTGCGAAAATGAAAACTACCCGTTGCAAATAATTAATGAAGCTTTCTCAACAACAGAAAGGATCGAACAGAGCAGAGCCTTTGAAATAAATTGTTCATCTGTTGTCGGGTTTCGTTTTCAACTTTTCCTGCTGTTTCACTATTGTCTACCCAGTGAAAACTCAGCCTCCTCGATACCCAGCAAATATAGTTTGTCTCTACACGGCTGATTTTTTGTGTTCCCGGTCATTATTACTTCTACATATACACGACCAGTGTATTTCATTGTTCATATTTGTAATTTAGAAGAAGTTAAAATGTAAAACATTATTAACCATTGGCAAAAACAAAATATGAAGGGAACAGGTAAACAATGCCATATATTTAAAAAAAGTGTAAATCGTTTAGTTCTTCTCGCTACAGCAGTATGTAAAAGGTGTTCAAAGTTGCAGTTAAGGTGTAAGGCCTAACACCCCTTTCCACTTTTACTAAGAAGAAAAACCCAGTGGGAAATAATCCAATCCTGTGACGTTTTCACTGAGAACCTAGTGAAGATATAGATTCCACTAGCCCGGTCCACTAGGTCTGTAACAGAGGCCAGTGGTGTATTACATGACTTCACTGAAACATCCGGTTATCGCAGTGGAAATGTCCATCGGATGAAGACGAGTACCATTTGTTTCCTTTTTTTCTCGCGCATCAAAATTTAAAATGGAAGCTCAGGTATTCGCCATGAAAAGCCTGGAACTGGTAAAACCTTGTCAAAACTCATACATGTATAGGTCATATAGATAAAGGAAACATCTTTCAAACGTATCGAAAAAGTTTCAGTTGAAAGGGAAAACAGGCCACTGCCGTATCAGAAAAGTTCAATTCATTCCGCAATTTTTTTTTTCCTGTGGACAGCATAGAAGAAGGCTTGGGCGTTTTCCATGATCCCAACCGAAAATTCCGATTTCCTGGTTTGTACATGTATGGTAAGAGACCGGCATCAAGAAACTCAAAACATCCAACTTTGCTTAGCACTTCGCTGGCTGTTTGATATTAAACTTTTTGTAACTCTCTGACTTGTAGTTTGATTCCCACTTCGACAGATCCGAGCGAAGATTGCTAGTCAAACACGGGCCTTTAAATAACCGACCAACCCAACCCCAGATTCTCTCTAGCTGTGACGGGAAGTCGAAAGGGGCTGTTAGAGAAACTAAAAAAGGAATGAAAGCATAATGCTTTCATTTAAATCCGGCCCTTGCATTTTGTTTCTAAATACGAAGTTTCCAAAATGGGAATCGCTTCATGTGATCTATTGATTAGAAGATTATTGAAGCGGAATGATGCCAGAAGCAAAGAAGATGATTAGAGTTACGTTACGACTTTTTAAATTTTTATTTTATATTACGAGTATTAATTAAGACTTTTGTTGGTGTGGCTTATCCCAAGTCCAATACTCTTCCAAGGATCCTTGCTGTTTCCTAGCCTGCGGACACAAACGTATTTCCGGTCGTCGCTTGGGTGGAGACAAGCGACGACCGGAAATACGTCTGTGTACGCCGGCTAGCTGTTCCCAAGAGGTATAACTTCTGTAGCAGCTCTAGTTCCTTGGCCACGTCAGCACAGCAGATCCTCATATGGGTTGCATTACGAGATGGCAACTTCCTTGCTGTTACGATGCCTTATTATCTCTTTTCATTTTCTCTTTTTTTGCTTGTTGTGTATGTGTGTGTGTGTGTTTTTTTTAGATTATGGGTACCTTGTCAAATTAAACATTTTCACATTTCAAATGCGTAGGAAAAAACTGTCTGTGTCGAGCAGGAGTGTTAATTTTTATTGGTTTATAATTACTCAGAAAAAAAAAAAAAAAAAAAAAAAG
>CALNXI010000772.1:36877-58218 GCA_942486025.1 Porites evermanni
AAAAGCCGTTCAAATGACCCACACTAGGGTCCATTCAGGTGATCAAATGGCCCCACCCCGGGGACATTTCACAGGCACAAAAATGACAGAAAGACGGTGGAAATGCTTTCAGTTGTGGAAAAAATTCTTTATAAATATAACAAAAACTGAGAAACACTGTTAGCGTATTTACTACGAACAAAAGTCTTGTGCAAAGCGGCGGAAATCGCTGCTACAAGGTAACTGAATGCTCAGCTTTTTTTCGTCATGTAACATACAAAGCGTTCTATAAAAAAAATATCCCACCTATTGAGATTACTACATGACATGCATCATCGCTCACCTTATTAATTAACATACTTGCAGTAGGTCAAAGTAGTTGACCTGAGCTTTTTATTCTATTTTATGTTGTTGTATTGAATCGCCGGTATAGGTATTGTATTTCATTGTAAACACAACAATAAAATACAGTCATACATTCAAGGCCTGAATCCAATATTAAAAATTTTAAAATTTAAATACTTCAAATACGACACAAAGCTTGTTTAAGCCCTTTCCTCGTAACCAACTGGCCACAAAGGCACAATCTTTTCCACGAAAATCCTCTAACACCGCGTCCCCCATGATAGCTCGCCACGCCAAAGATTTTACATGAAATCGAGGGTGCAGTTCAAATCCCCTACCCCTAAAGCATGGGGATCAAATTCCCCACCCCCTGGAAGACTCTGATAATCAAATTCCCTCCTCCCCGGGACGGCAAAGGTGTCAAATGCCCGGGGTATGCCCGGGGGGGGAGGCATGTTGAAGCTTCGATTTGACCGATACATAACTGTACTTTGCAGATGGAAGAAGAGAGATTTCACAGTACTGTTGTGTGGTCTACACAAAATAATGAGAAGTTTTGTAAGTCATGTAAGGGCCACACGGTAAAGGCGCAATTTGCGGCGTTTTTTAAAGAAATTACTTTTCGATTACGTTACGCTCTTGGAATGCGGCAATTGCTTCGCTCGATCCCACTCCATTTTGTGAGACATACGTAATGCATCATGGGTCAATAGAGACTATATGTTAGTTTGGCATGACGTATCAATATGTGAACTTCCTGTTTGTGCCTGCGACCATCTTCCAAGTTGTGATTCTGGATAAAGATCCTTTTAGAATTACTTGAGCTGCTGTTAGTTCTAACGACTTCAAGGGAGCAACCATGTTGCTGGTTGTGTATTTTATATCTTTTTTCCTATTCTGCCATCAAACAGGTCAGTACATAGTTCGAATAACTGAAAAGACTCTTTACCATCAACCAATATTTTAACCTGCATTTTTTATGAGATATTTTAGTCACAGTACGAACACAAGATAGTCTTAGAACCAGAATTTGTGGGAAAAAAAGCCACTCAGGGCGGGTTAAATTGCAAGGAAGCAATTCTTAGCAAGGCGTTACTTTTAACTACATGTAACAAGCAGACTTTTTTTCGAGCTGTAATCAAACATACATTTTAATAATGAGCGAAAGGAACAAATCACTTAAAAGTTTTTGTTTTGAAGCTTTTGAACACCTTGTGTATCTCAATGCTGTTGCAAATGAAACTAGATCGGGGTTTACTGATGAGTGTAAGAGTGTTAAAAGCAGAAACGTTTTTAGATTAATTATTATGTTTTTAAACCCGGGCGAGATTTCCATGCAGAACTACTAATAACTGACATGTAAGCTTATAGGTGTATGAATAATATTGAAAAATTGTATAAGACTTACATTTGAACCTCCACTTACAGTGTACGGCCACTTTGATTGTTCCTGGTTGGTTAAAAAAAAATCATCAACTAGCAACTGTTGTAGCCTAAGTTTTAAAATTTATAACAGCCACTTCCTCTCTTCAACAATTTTAAAAACCATTATTTTGAGCCCTTAAGGTGGCCATTGTGGATAGCTTTAAATTTATATGTACTCATTCAATGCCTGCTATGATGATTTTAGTCTGAAGTTTAGATGTTGTAGCCCAGTGTGCAGTATGAACTATTGCTCTTGTCTACACAACAGGCTTCCTAGAACTGGGTTTATACAAATTTAGTTGATCCATGGGCAAACCCATAACCTACTTGCCATGCTTTGCTGGACCTACAGTTATAGCCTTCCCCAAATTCTCAGTTTTTTTAATGGAACTAGGAAAGCATCTTGACATTCATCACACTGCCTTTTGAGTTCATTTTTATTGGCTTATCCAAAGTTACAATTGTATTTTCTTACTGCCCACAAATAGCAAAGGCTAGTCTACAGTACAGGCCACAGGCATTGCAGCATTACACGCGTGGAAATCTGCCATATTGCACGCAAATTCCACGAGAAAAACACTCGTGTAAAAATATACACGCAAAGATACACAAGAAAATACATGCAAACTACAAAATTTGCTTGTAAAACTGTACACGTAGATTGTTATAATTTGCATGATTGTATTTGGTGTATTTGAGTTCTTACATCGCTGGCTGAGCGAGTGCAGTTGTACTTGTGTGGGTGGCTTTAATTTGTTAGCATAAATCAAACTTTCGAGGCACGTTCAAATGTTAGGATTTTATGTCATCGGGCTAAAAGTGATCCAAGTTTTTTGACCGAATGAACATTGTTTTTGATATTTACATGTTCTTCGCTAAAATCTTCATTAGTAGACTTCACAGAGGTTATAAAAAGGTTTCAACTAAAATCAGTTTCAGTTATCAATTCACAACTATTTTCATGGACCAACTACTCTGTAATGTGACGGTGTAATTTACATCTCTGTTTTGGTGAAGGATTGCTTCTACATGTACTTTGTTTACGACATTTCATCTCCTACTTTTAGTTAGCTCGTTGCTTTGAATTATTTTCTTCTGCAGCAATCTCCTCTCTCCTTCTTGCAAGGTATGTCTGAAATGAGAAAAGAATGTGATTTGGGCAAAAATATAAATTTCTTTACGCAACACCGGCGTCACTAAGTCACGTTGTTCGTCTACGTTTAAGCAAGCAATCCGGCGTTACTGCAAGAACTAATTTTAGTTCCCAGGTTTTAGTTTTACCTACCAAGGAAAGGTTTTCTTTTAAGGTCTATGTTTTGAGCAAAGAGTGCTTAATTCTTGTCAAGGGAAAACGAAATAACATGCTTCATTTTTATCGTTTACACAAGCTTCTATTTCCAGAAAACGAATGGAATCGAATCACTTTAAATGTTGTCTATTTTCAACAGACGGTGCATCACAAATAACATGCAAATTCGGAGTGCAATTGTATCCAAGTTTAGTAACGCATTGACATTTTTAAGCAACAACTGAGGACATAATTATCGTGAAGCTCAACGCTAATTCAATGTCAGGATAAAGGCATATGTAAAAGAGAAACCTTGTGTGGTGTGTAAAATTTAGTGCTGATCGTGCGAAATCCCGGGGCAAAATCAAACCTTCTAGTCATCCCGATTGTTCAAACTCTCGCTAACTGGAACATCGTGCTTACTCAAGTGTATTTCCCCTGGAATTCCTTCATACAGCCAGTCACTGTAATTTACCCTACCTACATTTGTAACTCGAAGGAATTTTTGTTTCCCTTCAGATCATTTCTCTACAATTTTACCCTCGACAACTCGAACCATGTATTATAAAAAGTCTGAACTGAAAAAAACATTGTACTGAAGTCTGAGCCTGAGAGTCAGAGTGCCTGCTATGCAAGCTAAAACGTTGAACTTTTTTCGAAACAAAAGTCGTGGTAAGTAACCTGCATCCAAGTTTACATGTAAAATAGCGCTATAGCCAACAGCCAAGGAAATTGTTGATTACAAAACATGATGTTCATGATCGTATACCTGCCAACTCTCACGCCCTAGGCGTGAGTCTCACGCCTGCGGGTTGAAAACTTCGATCTCACGCCGGCTCACGCTTGCGGGCCAATTTCTCACGCCTGATTGAAAAATGTGAGTTGTTGCCGTCTTGCATGACACAATTTCCAAAAATATGTTAACTCAGACCCATGTAAGGAACGAAAACCATGTGTAAAATGAATAATTGACAATACCTTCCTCGCGATCTCTGATTTTGTGGATAAGCATTTTCTCGATAACTTCGCCTTTGGCAGACTTCAGACGTCTTCGGAAGACTTCGGACTTCTTCGGGAATCTTCGGAAATGATCGTGTCTTCTTCAAAAATCCCAGCACTCTCAGGATAAAAATCTCACACATATCTCGAAAAAGTTGGCAGGTATATGATCGTAGCATGATCGTAGTAAGAGAAACTGCACAGTAAGTTGTTTTCTTATTCACGGTGAAAAGACATTTTTCCTCGTGACAATGTCGGTTTCTAATTTATATCAGCCACATTTGCTGTTACACGCAACTTGCGTGTATTTTTATAAGGAAAATCAGTCACCTTAAAAATACGCTCAAATTTGCGTGTAAAAGTCTGCGTGTAAAAGCTCGTGTAAAAATTTACACACGAGTTTTTTGCGTGGAGTTTTCGTGGAAATCCACCATATTACACGCAATTTACGCACGTGTAAGAGCTGCAATGCCCGTGGCCTGTACTGTAGGTGGGCAGTGTCAAGATATAAAACAAAATATGCACTCCAAAAGTGATATAAGCTTATATAAGTTGTACAAAAGAAAAAAAAAAGGTACATCAAAGAAGAAAAAAAACCCAACAACAACGACAAAAACAAAACAATGCTGAGATTAACTGGAATACAACAGGAGGGCGTTTTGCATGCGCATGCGTGCATCCGCTGAGCGCCAATAGCGTGGGTGCATCAGAGCTGATGGCGGGAAATCAAAAACTCGCGTAATTAAAGTTACAGTCCTTTCAAAAGCCATTTTGTTGGTGCTTAGAATAATTATCGTACTTTAAAAAAAAACGGACGTTTTCTAAGCAGGATTTTTCAGCAGTAGGTTTTCTTGACCTTTTAAAGACTTTAAAGACTCAACGCCAAAAATCACTGTTCCCGTATAAGTCTGATTTTCACTTGCAAAGCAATGCATTTCTATGGTATGATTTCCAAACTCACGGTTTTATTTTATATCTAGAAAGAAGTGCATCGTAGCAAAGTTAAGCTGCTTTAAGAAAAGCAAAAAAAAATTTTACTACGCAAGGTTGCTTGTTAAACTGATCTTGGAGACACCTGGGCCGAGTTGTTCAAAGCTGGGTTAAGATAACCCAGGGTTAGTGAGAGATTTGAATTCAGATTTGAAAGCTTAAAAAGCATTTCAGTTTCAGTTCTTTTTGTCTACAAGTTGATGACTGTAAGCTCTAAAAATAGCAGAGAAAATTATCCGAGAAAATGCTTTTGAACCCAAGAAAAAGAAACCCGGGTTAAATTTAACCCCGGGTTAAACGCTAATCGGCTTTTGAACAATCGGGCTCTGGTCATATAATAAAATGCCACAAAAACATGAAATCTATGTTGTTTTTTTTACAGTTTTTTGAAAGTTTTTTTTTCGCAGAAAATATATATAAAATATATTTCACAGGAAATAAAGAATGGATTGAGTCTGAGACAGTAACAATTACATGTGATTATGTAGTAACTTGAGTATTTCATAAGCTCAATTGCAGACAAAACAAATGCACATACCCCGAAAAAACAAACAATACTTTATACAGCCTTCATTTTTCTTTAACTCTAAAAGATACAGAGATTTTTCTTAAGCTACTGTTTTGAAGTGACTCTTGAGTAACAGCTCCTGTGTTCCCTAATCGATTTCTTATTTTTAATTTATATTTGATGACAGTAGTGATCCATTCAGAACAGAGAATGCACATCACTCCATAAATCTAACTGATGATTTTTGTTGTCCTCGAAAGCGTCTTAAACATAACGCAAAAAGTTTGTTAGAGGGGTGCATATAATCCTGTTTCATCAAAAAAGAAATACTACTGCTAATGGTCCCAAATGAGTTGGAATGCGACAACAAACATGACAGAAATGGATGGCGGTGAATTTGTCTGTTATAAATGTTGCTCATGAGAGCTTTTTACTGTGTCCAGATGAACCCCTTATGTAAGTTGTGCATAGAACCCTATGGGAAGAATTACATGTAGCAAGCAGATACTGGTGCATTAAACAAGAATAAGGTTCAATACAGAGGAGAATGTGAATGAAATGTTTCATAAATTAGCATATCAACAAATGTAGTATCCACAAAATGGTATCATTTAGGAATAAATGTATTTTTTGCAACAGAAGCTAGGATTTACATGTATTTAAAAGGTGTATTGATAATGTTTCGTTTCGTGCCATTTTGGGCTTGGGGAGTTAGGCTAGATTTTCTTTAAAACGCCGAAAAGTTATATAATTATATTTGCACAATGAAATGTAAACAAACGGTGTACAATCCAAATAAGGTGGAAAAAAATCAGAATTCAAACCGATTGCTGTAAGTTTTTTCCTTTGTTTAACCAAATGACAGAGTTTTCTTATTTTCAAAACGCAATCTTATCGGCATCATTATACTGAATTAAATTTATAGTTGAAGTACGTGTATTTTATTTCTCAACGAAGACCTACCGTTGAAGAAAGATAAAATAACTGCAGAATACAATTTTTTCACAGCCTTCATCAAAGCACCATTCATAGAAGTATTCTTTAGTTTCGTTAATCATTTGCTTAATGTGGGGAGAAAGGCAAGATTTTGAGCTAAACAAGCCAGCGAAAGGGTGAAAAACGATTTCACAGCAAAATAGACACTTAATTTACCACTGTATTCCTGAAACGATTAAGATTGATTCTAGAGTTATACTGTTAAGAAGAATTAAATATCTTTAGCATGATTTTTTAACGGAATATTACCATACTGACCTTTTCCTGCTGCTCAAAAAATGTGCGCGAAATGTTAGGTCATAACAACATTCAGCCGGCATCTTGTCTTTCATGTACTGTTTTACGAAAGGAAAGACTGTCCTCTCAAGGGTAACAATAAGGCTACAATAAACTCACTTTCAGTGGAGAAATACCTCAAGACCTTAAGGAACATGCTAGTGGAATGTAGCTACCAATATACGTCATTCAGCTCCAGAAAACAGCCTGCAAATGCTGGTAGTGAATCAACGTAAACAATTCACAGAAAATGCCTCTGTGGCACTTCAACAGACCATATTGACCCATGTGCGTACAAAATGCCCTCCTGTTCTGGAATACAGAATGTAAATCAGAAGCTACAAGTACAGTACACTATCATGATGACTGCAAAGATAATAAGTGGGTGAATTACGGACGATTGTGAATATGTTGCATTTTTCCTAGTAACAGGTTTTCCGGAATTATGCGTTTTTTTTTTTCCAGCAAATTATGCACCATTTTTTGTCGAATTATGCGCCAAAAATCCCAAATTATGCGCAAATTATGCGAATTGTGCAATATTGCACAATATTTTTAAGCAAAAATTGTCAATGTTTCAATTTATTAAGCTTGCAAATCAAGCATAAACATCTAATAAACATCTAATAAGTGGTCCTGAAGCTGTGTACCCTTAGGGATCGTGCCACCATTGACCGAATTATGCGCTCAGAGCCAAATTATGCGATTTCGCATCTGTGCATAGTTCCAGGAGCCCTGTAATAAGGTAGGTAGATCAGAATAGTCGTTTGTCTGTGAAAGGATTTGAAGTAAGCAGTGATGTATTTCTTTTTAAAACTATGTTTTGGGAAATTTCTAATACTCAGAGGTATGCAATTCCATTTTTTGGCTGCCAAAATGTGTGTTTGCTACAAGTTTACATAACATTAATCTTGCCAACAAAATTAATCTCTGAAATCTGGTAACGCATATACCAGCCTTTTTTACAATGTACTTTTTAAATCACATCGAGGGTAAGAATTTATTCTCGGGTAGAATTTATGTTATTTTTTGTCCTATTTATTCAAACTCTATAATGTATTCTACAGCTTTGATGACCACAGTAGGTTGGGTTTGGAAAACATAATCTTCCCAAACAAAATAACCCAGTCAACCACCTATACCACTGTTTTCTTATAAGCCTAATGTAATTGGACAGCCCCATCTAATTTTATGCCATAAATGTACATAGTTTAAACAATTAACCTCAAGTGACAATTGTTTTGGTCATTTTCGTTCCATATGGAATGATGCCCATTTAGCTTTCAGTTAACCTAATATATAGATTTAGCCAGGGCTAAAAGCGAGGCTCCCATTAAAAAATTTATAATTTAAATCAAACAATAAACTTGTATTCCACAATTCAGTTAACTTTAGAGCACATTCGTGTGACTTTTCAGGGAAAGGCTAAGTGATTTTACAAAAAATAATTTGCAAACAGCCCAAGAGTGAACCAAATCTCACATCGAGTTGGCTCTTGATCACAGTAGATTAATTAGGCCTGGAAAAAACATTCCGGCCAAATTTTTTGCGTTCGACAAGTTTATTTTACAAAATCTTGCCAACAAATCTGGGTGCGTGTAAACCAACCTTTTATATCATTTATACATCACATCTGAGGTGAAACAGTACTATGAGGCACTGTTTTTATCATACAGACCCCGGAAAACAGAATGCAGTATTTCACAATATTGCGATACAAATTGCTCTTCAGGACGATCGAGGCACGCGTGGGCTTTAGCCGTAAACCGTTGAAAAAATTTTCAAAATCATCTATACGGCCAGCCGGTTCTGACTTTTACAGTGCTAGCAGTGGCGAGTATTTGAACGAACATTAACAGAGTTACGCTCCAACATAATAAAGAATCTATTATGTTTATTTTTTATTTTAAAACGGTTTAACGCGCGGCATTTTGAGTACTCCGGGAAGCGTTGTTTACTGAACGACTGAAAACAATCGGCACAACGATTGAAATTACAAGAGAGAGTACTAACAGTCAATAAAACAAATATAATTCTGTACAACTTATACAGAGACGACAATTTTCATTCAGGAAGACAAGTATTAAAGTGTCTCTAAAAATCCTGAGTCTTCGAGCTTAAAGCTGAAGTTTATGTTTTAAGCCGGCTTCCCGGTGTTTGCTTTTTTTAAAGACGAACTCGAGGCAAGAAAACCGCTCAAACCTTTCTTTTACAGCCAGAATTATAACTAAATATTCTTTGAAACGTTTTCTTTCTATTTGCGGTGAAAAAATGTCTAAAGGCTTTTTAAAGATCTGTAAGCTTATAACAAACCTGATACTCGGTCAGATCATTGTCTCAAATATTACAAAAGTGCGTAAACAAAATAGCCGCATCAACTACGCTCGACTTCATTAAATTAGGAATAAAAAACAAACATCAAATACAATAATTACTTAGGCTTACCACTCGAGATGCAGCTCCTGAAAGGTATCAAGTAACGCCAGTATCGCTTCAGACTTTGCAACCCTCTTACGCATTAAGCAAGATGAAAACGAAAACGATGCCATCCGAAATCGGATTTCCGACTTTGACTCAATCAAAAACCCAATAAACAAACTGGCCATGAATAACAGAAGACTCCTGATAGCAGCTGAATTTCATTTTGTACATCCAGTGGAAAAAGAAAGTTAAAAACATCACAAGTTGACACAAAACTCTGTCAGCTTCAGCTGTCAAAGTAAACAAGATTCAAGATGCTGCATAAATTTTCCGCATGAACTCATCTGTCAAATTTTGACCAATCAGAGCATAAAAATTGGACGTAGAGCGTGACCAACGCGTGAACATGGCGAGAAAAACCAAAAGAAACTGTCTTCCCTGCCTGTAGCAGCTGGCTGAATTTTCGCGTCCGAGGTCAGTTTGAAATCAAAATTTTAATTGTGCGGCACATAAACACAACATATTTCATATGAATTTAAAAAAAAATTAAACTTGAGCCTGCGATCATTTGAAAACCAGTACCTTGTCAGCGGATAACTTCAAAAAAACACTTGACCTCGATGGGTCGACACCTGAGCCCGCGATATAGTCAAGTGATACTGGTCAGCGGATACCTTGTTTTGACAGCTGTCAATGGATCACAACATTGACGTGTATCAGTTTTCCTGTGCTCCGATCCCAAACTAGCTAGAAAGTATGAGACTGAGCATTGATCGCAATCTAGTAAAGTAATTAACTGGTCAGCGGACAGCTTCCAAATAAATCACGTCACCTCAATGAGTTGAGCCCGCGATATGGTCATGGGATACTGGTCAGTGGCTATCCTGTTTTGACAGGTGTCAATTGACCATATTGTGAATGTCCAATGTAAAAGATGTGGACTTGGCAAGACACGCCTGAGACACCCCTCCCTTCCTTTTGATAGTCTCCCCTACCCCACCCGTACAATCCGTAGACGCGTACGTACGTACGTACGTACGCTCGGTCAATCACGTGACAACCAAAGGAAAAGAGGTTGACCATAATCTACGGGTATGGGGCTCTGTCCCACGCGCGCTTCGCGCGCGTGGGAGCCCCGCTAAAAGTTGGTAAGTGGCAACATCATGCTCAAAAGTACAGATTTTTTCACTGATACTTTGTTTTGGGTATTCTGACTAACCCTGACAGAGTTACAATCAAAAAGAGTAACATTATGGCGAACAAATCTACTGCTCATTCCGCTCCCATAAAGGGTAGAATTTCTTAGGACAGAAATGGCCTTCAGTTGTTCTTTTACCATGTCAATTATGGATGACAAGGTATACAATGTCTGTAGAAAGCGTTCCTAATAAGCCACAATTGGTATCTGGTTGAAAAGAATATTATACAATGGTTGCTTGCGTTAAAAGACCATGTACACCATAGTTTTCAGTATGGAAACTTTCTGTGTAGAAGGCAAAGTGGCACTGATCTCAGTATATTTTTTCTTTTGTAATTTAAACTCATTTTCATAGTCCTTACTATTTCCTGGTAAAAGGAAAATGAACTTGAACCAAATTAAAATTAATTTTTATGCAATACATAACAAATTTTATATTTGTTTTTCTTTTCTTCTCTTGACGATACAATGTTCTAGCTGGTCATTTTGTACATGATCTTTGGCCTTAATACCCTGGTAATTAAAAATAGTGAATTAACTTTCATCTCCTCTTTTGAAGAGATTTGTATTTCACTGAACGCAGAGTATGTGGAACTTTCTTGGGAGTTAAGCTGACTTGCAATTCCCTTTTCTTTTCATGCTTAACTGATCAGGCTATTCAGTATTGCTTAGCACCAGATGTATACATTGTAGCTTTTCAGTCTGCCTTTTTGTTAGCTTTTTTTATTTGTTTGTTTTCTTTTCACTTGAGCTTGTTCTTTGCTGTAGTTCTAGGTCCCAAATTTAACCTACCTGGGATTATTGAATTTTATTATTGAATCTACATGTAGCTGCCACAGGGCCCCAGTATGCAATTTCCCAGTTGGGGGCTGGGGCACAGCTAGCTTTAAGAATCTCTGTTAAACTTAAACACTGAAGTACATGTAGCTCAAGTTATTAACAGTTTTATAAGTTTTTCACAATAAAATGCACCTCAATTGTTTCATTTTGTTTTTATACCATCCAATTAAATTGAACTCTAAATTGAACTGCAAATGAAGAATCATTGCGGAGAGTCGGTAGGTTTTTCATTTAGAGCTGCTTTGTGGTTTCCACTGGGATTTTGTTTATGCAAAGTTTCTGAGACCAATGTCATGTTGTCATTTGACCTTCTTGCTATTTTCACCGTCAAGTGAATTGATTATATTCTGTTAGCTTTTCTTTCTTGTTTCCTCGTTTTATTTTTTATTTGTTAAGGACCAAATAGCTTCTTTTCAATTAGAGGAAATTGTTGTGTTTTTGAACGTAGTGTTGCGTGTGTGTATTTATTTCATTGCATGATTGCGACTAAGTTTGAATTACAACCGGTTCAGAGTACTGCGAGCTTGATAGTTTAAACATGGATTACGATCGAAAAGAGTAAAGCAATTCTGTCAGCAGTTCAGTATCATGTAGACATTTCCAAACGATATTTCTTGGTTTGCCACTTGAAAATCACGTTCTACTTTTTGCATGAATTAAAGCATTAAAGGAGTAGTGAATTTACTTTTACTGGTATCACTAATGTCTTGTAATAATAATAATAATAATAATAATAATAATAATATGCTGGCAACAGAAAGGAAGGGCATATTTTCTGACTAATGAGAGGTAATAATTTTAATGAGCAGCTTTTTTGCACATTAAAAATGTGAAAATCAAAATTTTTCATTTTCAGGCAAAATTTTACTGTACACAGCTTATTTAACAGTATAATAATGATAATGTTATTGAGAATGCCCTAAGACTACAGTCTGATAATTTTATTTGCTCTCTCTTTGTCTTGCAGCTGCAACTTCACAATTTATTCTACCAACACCATTGAATCCATCATATGTAGAAGAACTGCAGGAGATTACTCTTGTGTGGAACTACACTCTCGATGGTTCAGTTGATATGGCCATTTTTACACGTGATACTGGTGGAGGGGATGAGGAAATTGCTAGGAAGATATTAGGGATTACGATTTTGCGCCCCGGTTTTCCAAGTGGTCGATTTAGTGCTGAAGCATTAGACACTCATGCATGGCTGAAAATAACCAGAGTGCAAAAATCTGATCAAGGAATGTATGGAATTAATTTGACTCACACAGGCATTGGTTTTCTTCAAAATAAGGTGGACGTGATTGTGAGATGTGAGTATTCACTATGTTAGTTGGTTTAACATGTTGTTGGAGCTTTTTCATATCAAATAATAATGAAAATTAAAATAATACTGACAGGGAAACCTCTATTAAGTGGACACCTTTGGGACCTTCCCAAGTGTCCGCTTAATAGAGGTTTGTAAAAATTGCGCAATGTTTGTTAATGCTTTACTTTCAGCAGAGTTACTCTGTACTGTGATAAAGTTCCATGTTGTTAAGGAAGCTCTCCAGAGATCAAGTTCATTACCTTTCATTACCAACTTTAATTTGTTTGTAAAGGCAAAAACCTCAACTGGCTACAGTACGTATTTCCAGGACATAATCCAATACTACTATTGTCAATTCAGTCCGGTATCGGTTTAATAGGGGTTTTTAGCAATAGAAATTAGCCAAATACAATGTACAATTTATTTTAGTGTCCGCAGCCACTTGATAGAGGTGTCCGCTGTATAGAGGTTTGTTACATGTATAAAGGGAAATATAAGATGTTACTTCAGGGACCCAGCTTAGTGTCCACTTAATAGAGAATATCCACTTAATTGGGGGTCCCCTTCATAAAGGTTTCACTGCAATATTAATGTTATATACCCAAGTTTTGGAAAAAAAATGGATTAGAGTAGAAAAATGATCCCATTCTTGTATGTGGTAATTAAAGCAATAAAAAATCATCCAATGGCTGATCAAAAGTATTCATCTGACACCAGGCAGTAAGTTAGAGCTCCCTTAGTAGCATTTCACTCAGTCCAAATATATAATGACACCGAAATTTTTATTAGAATATTTTATTAACAAGTAATCCGACACCATGGGGGTTCAAACTGGTGTCATTTCAGTCTAGAAATTTTAGCCGATAAAATGAAATAATCAGCATGTCACGAGCATGTGACAAAGAAAAAAATCTGAGTCGCAGACAGGATTCGAACCTATGACCTCCCAATCACCAGGCGGGCGCTCTATCCACTTGAGCTACAGAGAACTCATGGAGAGTAAAGCCATCCATATACTAGGATCATAATTATTTGACACGAGCCCTGCATATTGCTGGGATCAGCAATGTCAATGTCGTACTGTGTGATGAAAGAATGAAAGATGGTAACGTATGGCGTTCCGTTGCGGACAAAATTATACCGATAGTAAAAACATGTTGAAAACATAATACGTGAGTCGAAACTTGTTAAATACATCGAATGCAATAAAAAATATGAGTCGAGATTTGCAAAATATATGTTCACGAACGAAAAAAAAAACACGAGTCGAAATTTTGAAATTTGAGTCGAAAAATAAAGCGCGAGTCGAGTTAAAAAAAAAAATTCGAGTCGAGAAAGAGAGAACGCTGACCAGTTGTGTTGTCTATCGATGTCTTAAATTCACCGATACGAGTAGCCTGCGAAAACATCCGTTTCTCCTCGCTCTTCGTCGCTGGGGCCGTTTCGCGCGGAATTCAGGTTCCTGTAATTCCACTCGGTTGTCATTTCATTGGTTCCTCTTAGCTTCCTCTTGTGGTAGAATCGGTAAAAAACACTAAAACCGACACTACAGCAATTTAATATTAATTGTTGCAACGAACAGATCACTTTTTTTGATAAAAAGGCATACAGTATGTTGCCCAGTATCCGGACGGTACCAGTATCCGGACACTTGAAACAAAAACTCAATTTTTGAGGCGCCCTTTTCAGTTTTCGGTAAACGAAGTATTTCGAATGAAAGCTGAACATTTCAGCTTTAAGATGAGAGTTTTGGCGATTTGAAAGCTTGCGAAACAGCCGCAGAAGACGCCGTTCTGTTCAGGTGAGTAAACTTTTCGTGGCTAATATTTACGCTGTTTACTGCGCAGTAAAATTAGTGCTGCTCAGAAAAGGGAGGGTAATGTGTGATATTTTCAAAGAAACTGTTTTATTTTTAAAGTGAAGATACTTAAGGAAGTCAGGTTTTCAGAAAGTTTATTAATTCTTCTTGAAATTCGATTTGTTTGGAATAACGGAGGCCAGAAACATTCACTAAGTTTTGATGTCATGTGCCCAGTATCCGGACAGTTTTTTCTTTGCTGTACAGAATCGATGAATTAGCTGTGTACATTATCCGGTTAAGATTTATTTCATATCAGTAACTATAATTAAAGCTTAGGATATATGATATAGTCGTAAAATGTAATTCTACTCAACTCCGTATGGAAATTTTCTTCACTCATTCACAGGCGACTTGATTTCGTGTGCACGGGCTTGTTTCGCGTGACTGCATTTTCTATATATAACTGAAAGCGTCTGAGTTGAACCTGGAATTCTCGTACTTTCCCCACTTGTGATTGCTAGAATGGGGTTGCAACGGTCTGAAAAATGTCACAAAGGGATTAAGAGATGTGAAACAAGGAGGAATTAGTGCTAGAAAAGCAGGCTTATTGTGGGGACTGAGCATGAAGAAATCAACACTGCAGGTCAGACTAAATAGGAGTGACCTTTGACCGTCGGATTGAGGTCCCTTACCCAAGCTTTTTTTTTTTAAATAAAAAATGAGGAAAGAAAGTAGTTTGCAGATTGGCTAATTGAGCTTGCAAACTGCTGCTTCGGCATGTCCACGGATGCCTTCCTTAAATCAGTGAAAAAGTTCCTAGACAAGGAAGTAAGAAACACACCATTTTTAAAACAGCCGCTCGCGTTCCCCACCATACCCCAGTCATTTGTTATGTTTTATTTCACGATGCTGGGTTATATTTTTGGAATCGATTGCCAGACTACTTTGCAAGTGCAAGAGAAGCTTATAAGTCGCTTGCCTGTCGAAATTTATGTACAATTACGTTGTTATTGTTGTGTCCGGATACTGGGCCAGCTGTCCGGATACTGGGCAACATAGGAGCTCTGCAAAAATATCAATTTCGCGATGGAAACAAAGGCAAAAAAGTTATACTGTCTTTCGTCATATTAAGGACTAGATAGATTTTCTCTGGGCCAAATTTCAGAGCTCTTGCGATTAACAAAGGAACGTTATTGCAATCTTAAACTGAAGTGTCCGGATACTGGGCAACATACTGAGTAATCATGTTACCGTTTCTGATGAAACTGGTCAACTGAAATCACAGTGTCAGACAGTATACACTGAAGCAATAACTCGAACCCCCGCTTACTCGAACTGTTTTTCCTTAACTTCAGAATTCGAGTTACCGTGCCCAAGCAGACAAAGGCATCAATGGAATTTCCTCTTTTGTTAACACACGGTCTCACTACGGTATAGATGTCCGACCTGTTACCCCCTTTCTGTTGGACAATCACACCCAAAGATTATTGGACTTACTGTTATGGTTGGTTTGTAAATTTTTGTGAGAGTGTAGAACTCAGGTATTCTAGGTTGATTGGGTGTTTGGCATTTGCCATTTTCTCGTCATTTCATCATTATGTTTTTCATGGTGTAGATCCGTAATTAATTAGGCGCTTGACCTTGCTGTGCGTTTCTTTCAACATTGGTTCAACGACAGGTTTGTAGTTATGTTCGTCGTCGATTTGTATTTGACCTTCTCTTATTTTGGCAGTTTTGTTCGTGTCTACTGTAGTGATTCCCTTGTCCGCTTGATTTTGATGCCGCACGTCAGTGTTTTGCTTAAAATTCTTTTTAACGCTTGTCGGTTCTTGCGTGACAGGTTATGTTTTGGCTTTGTTGTTTGTATCTCTACTAGTTGAGATTTAATTATAACCTCTCTCGAGGGCTTCTAATGGTTGAACCGGTGGGTTCCAGTCCGATTTAACGTAGAAGGGGTGAACTTCCCTATTTCTAAACAACCGTAAGTCTCACAATATCTTGACGACAGAGTTGCAAGTGTCCTTTTGTTCTCGTCAAGGCGCCGAAATAAGAATTCTGAGCTGTCATTTTAATGAAGCTGAACTAAGCTGCCTTTCTAAGTCCTCGATAAGTCTACCAAGGAAGAAGAAAAAATCTGCAATATTTGGTAGCCAACAAACCACTACTTTGGATCGAAGCCTCGTATCGGTGAAGTGAAGACATCGATAGACAACACAACTGGTCAGTGTTCTCTCTTTCTCGACTCGAGTATTTTTTTTTTCAACTCGACTCGCATGTTTTTCGACTCAAATTTCAAAATTTCGACTCGTGTTTTTTTTTTTCGTTCGTGAACATATATTTTGCAAATCTCGACTCATATTTTTTATTGCATTTTTTTCGACTCAAATTTCAAAATTTCGACTCGTGTTTTTTTTTTTCGTTCGTGAACATATATTTTGCAAATCTCGACTCATATTTTTTATTGCATTCGATGTATTTTACAAGTTTCGACTTAAGTATTTTGTTTTCAACATGTTTTTACTATTGGTATAATTTTGTCCGCAACGGAACGCCATAGTAACGTTTGAGCTCGGTGAAACAAAATGTGAAAATAAAAAAAATCAGCATGTCACTAGCGTGGGACAAAGAAAAAATCTGAGTCACCGACAGGATTCGAACCTATGACCTCAGAAGCCAGCTGGAAACTGTCCTCGACATCTGATTGGTTAATGTCTGCATAAAAGAATATGGGTTATTTAAAGCAGGTCACACTTTTGGGGTCCTTGCTGTAAGTCTGGTATTTAGATTTACCCAGGTGCTAGAAGCAAATCTCCCATCAATAAAATAAAATATTATTATTTAAATCAAACAACTAACTTGTAATCCACAAATCAGTCAACTTTAGGGCACATTCATGTGACTTTTGAGAGAAAGGCTAAGTGAGTTTAGAGAAAAGAGAATTTGCAAACAGTCCAAGAGTGAAACAAATCACTGAACATGTATGTACAAATGTACAACCAAACATAGCAATCGTCTTCGATTACAGTAGATTACAGGCCTGGTCCCCAAACATAATAACCCAGTCACCTACCTACACAGCCTTTATTTTATAGGGTTAATTGGACAGCCCCAAAATATAATTTTATTTATAGACGATAGTCCTCGGTGGTAGCCAATTTACACGTTGTAATAGGCCATTTGCATGATGGCGTCATTTTACTACTATGACCAGGATCCTTCAGGGTTTTGCTTTCTTGCGCAAATTAGGGCTTTTGTTATTAACCTCACTGGGGCTGCCAAATTCAAATATGAAAGGAAAAACGAAAGAATTCTGGTCGTAGTAGTGAAATGACGCCATCGAGCATAATGCACTCTCCATGCATGCAGTACATGAATGTATTGGCTTTTACATGTACTTAATCCATGTGTTCATTACAGTGTAATTAAAACTTCAGTATCAAACATTTGAACTTACAGATGTGCATGATTAAAACCTACATGTACCAGTTATAATTATTTCCTCGAAATTTTAATGCACTGTTTGTGTGTGGAATCCTTTTTGTTAAGGAAGGCTATTTCTAACGTTCTTTCAGATCAACCAAATGTTACAATCGAACATTGTTCTACAAAGGTTACCGAGGATGATAATGCCACTTTGTCATGCAATGCTACAGGGAGTCCTACGCCTGAAACCGCGTGGATTAGAGAAAAAACAGGCGAGATTTTATCATACAGTAAGATTCATCAGATAACAGGTATTAACAGGAACGAAACAGGTGCTTATGTGTGTCTCGCATGGAATGGCATTGGAAAAAACAGCTCAAAGTCTTGTTTGGTTGTTGTACAAAGTAAGTGTACTATTTTATTTCTCTTTATCACTTGGGCATGCTTGGAGATGCATGTAAGTTTTTCTGTTCTCATAGTGGAAAAAAATAATCTTGTCTGATCCTTTTGGCAAGAAAATTGAAAGAAAAAAATATATAAAGAAAAACACAAAGGATAGAGGTGTTGCTGTGGTTTTGCCGAGTTTTTTTTTTTTCTACTTACGTTATTATATAATTTCATTACCTGTATAATTTAGATTATTATTGAACATACTGTATGTCCATGTATTAATTTTTCTGGACAACTGGCCATTTGCACGGTGACCTCTTTTTACTATTAAGACCAGAATTCATTTCACTTTTCATACAGTGTATTTGAATATGGTAATCCAGGTGAGGTTTGAAGTCTTTGAATAACAAAAACCCCTATAAGTACAGAAAAGCAAAACCCTGTGGAAATCAAAGCACGCCCCAGGGTGCCAGAAATAATGATGCAGTATTCTTTCTTATTCCCTGTCCTACCTGTATATTTCCACTTCTGGGAGGTGGGGCGTTCCTATAATACAATGTTCATTTATGGCGTATAAAGCTGTATTCCGCTGTGAGAATAAGGGTTTTCGACAATTTAATACTGGAGTAGGCTTCAGAATTCAAGGGGGATTTTTGTTCTAAAGTAAGGTTTCTCTTAAGGCGACTCATTCCTCGCGTAACGAGGCGCTTAAGGCCTTCGCGTAGTTAAGGTTTGTAATTTTGTCGCCCGCGAATCGCATGTGGATCATAGCGGCCGCAAACTCGATTGGCCCATATATACATGCATTTCTTTGTACACTTTCCATGGTATCTGCAATGACGTTATCAGTGATTAAGGTGTTTCGATACAGTTTTTCAGAGGCCGTACCGATATTTTTCAATCGCCTTAAAAGTGGTTTTTTCCTAGTCCGATCGCTACAAAATTTTCACCAGTAATTGGCTATGGATTGAAATTTGTGAAAATGTAGTTTTAAGTAAAATCGATGTTACTATGACAATAATTAACAAAAAACTTTGAAATTGATAAAAGCCGAATTTTGTGTGATCTAGACCTGCTACTGAAAAACCCACACTAGGAACTTAAAGTTTGGTGTTTAGCAAACAATCTCCGTAAGAAGTGAAAAATTCTGTATGTTTGAATTCGACTAAAACGAAAATATATGTCAAACCTTAAATTTTCAATAGCCGTGATAGATTATTTAATAAAGACGTTATAAATAACTCAATTATTCTTAAGTAGCGTCAGAATGCTGCTTAATATCATATTTTGATGCCAGGAAATTTTGGTGTATTTTCGTTCTCGCGATCTTGAAAACTAACCCGTTTTCTCACCACCTATCTAAGTGCAACTTCATTCAGAATTTGGACTTTTAGCGCTTTCTTGTATATCTCTGAAACGACTCGAACGAATTTTTTTAAAATCTCTTCACATAATCTTCATAATGTATATAATAATGTCTGAAACTTTCATTAAGATTGATGTACTGCAACACCTTAAAATTTCAAGACAAACCTATCCTACGAACCGGTCAAAAATCTGCGTTACAACATTCACTGTTTTGACGTTATGCTAATTTTTGCAAAATAATGCGCACTATACATACCTCCATGACTATTCAGATTTTGTGTTTCATAGTTGTATTTTATTTTTCTAGGCCTCGCAGCGGCAGGTACTGATATGGTTGGATTCTCTTACTTATCCGTGAGAAACGCTTTTCTGGGTAGTCGTCGAACAGTGCTGTCGGTAAAATATAAACTAGACTGCGAGCACTCTTTTGCTCGAAAATCTGTAAGCGAGAGTATTTGAGCTGCGAAATCGCGCGAGCTGCGAGGGCTAGAATACGAGCGGAAAGAGAGACTCTCTTTTCGCTCCTATTCGCGCCCTCGCAACCCGCGCGACTTCGCTGCTTAAGAGCGGATGTCACTAAATATCAACCAGAGGTCTACAAAAGTGAAAAATCGAAAATTCTCAAAAAAATTCACAAAGTAGCACTAGGTAAGCTATTAACATAAATGTAATTTTTAGTTCGATCCGATAATTATTTTCCACGCACGGGGGGGTTATTGGTTTCGCGGCTCTCGGACCGGGTTTTCCAGGCCCAAGACCATGTCACAAAAAATCGTTTTAAAATTCAAATCCATTGTAATGCGGACAACAAATAACTTATTCAGAAGAGCACATAACTTTAAGTGGTGATTTACTCAGTTTGAACGAAGATGTAATACTTTGGAGATTTTTCATTATTTTCAATATTTTGAAAGTTTTCGTTCAATGAAAAAATGGCAAATTTCAAAGCCCCAAATCGTCGACTGGTACTTCGATTTCAGTAACGAGTCTTATACCATGTTAAAGAAAGTTATCTCTTCTTTCAAAATCCGTTTTCAAAACTATGGGCAACTGAAAAGAAAATTTTTGAGGCCAAAAAATACAAGTAGTACTTTTCTGAAATTTGAGCTTTCCAGACTCAGCGGGCCGATACTAAAAACTCGGAAAAATACAATAAGAAATCAGTTTGAGCAACGGTGGTTTCATGTTATCAGCTTTCAGAAACCAAGACGTGTTTATACAGCGATCTGATATAAATTAATGCCGTTTGCTATCAAGAAAGGCAGATTTAAGCTGTCAACTCCTGCCAAGTGCACCAGTCACGTGAAGTTGTCAAAGGGAGGGCAAAGCACTAATATTAAAAAGTCTCAAAATTCAAAACGTTTTACGTCCATGAAATCAGATTTTAGCGTACAAAACAATGTTGTGAATGTCTGTTGTTCGTACCTTAGCATGGTGTTTCCATATATTGGAAATGTCAAGTATCCACACGGGAGAACATACCAAACAACAACGTTTTAAATCCAAGCGCCGAAAGATCGTAAACGGCAAAGATCGCGTTACATTTCACAGAACGACCGCTTACCACTGTTGTCACTCCTTTTTTCGCTGGAAGCTACGAGGAGCTTTCATTCCGTCATGAGTGATTCTTGATCAGCGCTCCTTGAAAGTACGACCCCGGACAGATGATAACTGAGGACGTTTCGTCAAGACTCCTGTTGTTCAGTTTCAGGATTTAGCAGGTGCGTAGTCAGGATTTTTCCGGAGGTACGCCCAACTTTTTCTACATCGTCTTTCCCCCCCCCCC
>CALNXI010000772.1:64635-74635 GCA_942486025.1 Porites evermanni
CATACTGCTTCTTTGTGTTGACCCTTTCTTAGTTGTGTAGGGATTTACATTGACGACTTCTCTGCATAGAATGGCTTCATGATCATGTGTCCAAAACATTACTGAACTAAAGGGAAGCATAAAAACACACGCAGTTTAATAAAATTAAATTAAATAATACAGATTAAAATTGGCTTTTAGCGGCAGATGAACGCAATAAATCGAGAACTGCAACGGTACAAGAGAAGAGAAGAGAATCCAGAAGACTCCTGCGTTCACTATTTGCAGTTTTAGCTCGTGACTTACTTGCAAGCCTTGCTCGAAATCGAATTCGAAGGCGCTGCCATTTTATAAGCTTCGTACACCTGAAAGAAATTTGAAAATAATCAAAATCCTTTCATCTCTGCGATCTAAAATGTCGCCAGAAATTACGTCCAATGATTGTAGAGTGCTGATTTTACATGTTTAGAGGAATATATCATCATTTAATTTAAGCACAGGAACAAATATACTCACGTTTTGTACAGAACGTCAAACTCGCAAAACCCACGTTCTCGACGCGACTTGGTGACACCAGGACGACGGCGTGAGCATGCGCAACATGTCTCCTCTTTGAAAATTTACTTCCGGTCGCGTCTTACAGACGTCGCGTCTCGGATCTTAAAGTCCCTAGTCCCTACAATCTACCGGCGGGACCAGTTTAGAAAATTCAAGGCGTGACAATTTGAGAAATAGAAAAAAAAATGCTTTTGAAACAAAAACCTCACCTGTGGTCTATATATCTGACTTCCAAATCATCGTTACCTGGGAAAAGCAGCACTATCTAAACACAAAACAAAAACAAATTGCTGAACACCATTTACAGACAAACTATTGCTAAGACGGAGACTCTAAAGCTTTACTCATGTGTAACTATCATCGACAACTGAACTGACTGGGCAAAACATAGCCTGCAAGCAAGCTCCCCAATTGGGGAAGTCGCGAGAGGTCACGCGAAAGCAGCACGCGAAAGAAGACGCGAGCACGAAAAGGCCGCTTGCAATGATCTAAAGTAAATTTTCATTTCCACCCCGGAAACCGCAGAAAACCGCAAAGCGTTAAAACTGTCACCGGAAACAAGAAATGTGTCAGCCATTTGTCAGTTACCCTCATCGGGCCAAGCCGAACGCGCCAGTTACGCTAGCGTTGTCCGTTCCAGGAGCAAAAAGTATTACAATTTCGCACAAAAGCAAGACCACTAAAAGAAGACAATTGGTGTGGACCTTCTAGTCTGAATCGTAGCCTATAAGCTGAGTAAGATCTACGATATTCCTTGAATTCAGCGGAGACGTGTCGCTTCAAAGCCATGCCACTGCATTTTTTTTAATCTACGGCGTCATCAAAAATCGCATTCATTACTTTCCACTTTGTCCACGCATCCGCTTGGATATCAAATCAACTGATTTCGGTAAACTTTTAAACACAACAAACACGGTGAGATTTAGTATGGCAATGTTTTCCTGGCAACCCCTTCTCAGAATTCTGATTTGCCGGTTTATATATTCCGCGAGATTGAGATCCAAACTGAGCGGTAAAAATACAGCCATATAGTCCTCAGAAATCGTTCACCGATCACAGAAGGAGAGAGTCATCATGTTTCTCGCCGGAGAAAGGAATAATTATAACGTTCCCGATTTCCGTAAGCATGGCGTTTTTAAATGTACAGCAAACATTCACGGCGGGTCAGCCAGGACTGTCATAAATCAAAATTACTTGACGGTGCGACATTTTTCAGCTAATGATATTGAGCTTTTTTTTTTAAAAGATCCGCCCTACGTGGCTTTGCCGCTTGCTCGCACGTACCGTTCTCTCGCGTATCGCTAGCAGGCTAGACAAAACACCGGTAAGTTTACCAACAATAAAATGACCGATTTTACAGTGACAAAAGATTGATCGAAACACACCGCTCCCATTTAGAGTCTTCACAGCCAATGTACTCACGGCTTAACTGGTTGACGACCAATAAAATTGGCGGTAAGGTGACCAGTCAGGTCAATTGACAACACAACTTGCTTTGACTTGTGCTCTGACGGTTACAACCAAGCACATGCATTCGTGGAACGTCAGTCCTCTCCAAGATAATACTCACACAAACGATCGTATTTCTGGTATTTCCTCTACTTCTTGCATGTTCAGTAATATGATATTTTGATTTTTTATCCATTTATTCCTCTTTTTTTTTGCAATAACTGTGCGATTTCTAGCAATCTTATTGGTCGATACCTACAGTCTAAGAGTTAATAAGATATTTTAGTAAAAGTTATGATTGGACAAAAAGCTTTCAATTTTTAGTATATTGGTATACACTGTGCTCATACAAATACTAAACCACTATTGAGGGATGGAAAAGGACTTGAGAGGCACTTAAACAAGGAAAACGGAAAGTAAAACATAAGCCACCAACATGTTGATCTTGAAAAGCCCCTCCGAAAACAAAAATCATTGTACTCACCCAGACCAAGAAAAAAAATGTTAAAAGATGAAATGAAAAAAGATGTTAAAGATAAACGGCTTGTAAATTCAGTGAAATACCTCTGTTTATCCTTACGATTAGTGTGAAGCTTGTTTACATGTTTGAAAACAAATGTAAAAACAAGCACAAGGTACAAAAAAGTTGTCGAAAGTTCAAACATGAACAAAGAGCAAACACTGGGAAGCCGGCTTAAAATATAAATAAGCTTATGCTTACCCGACTCATGATTTTCAGAGACACTTAACCCTCAATACTTGTCTTCTTGAATGAAACTTACTGTCTCTTTACATGTTTCACCGAATTATATTTATTTTATTGATTGTTAGTAGTCCCTCTCGCAATTTTTGTCGCTGCACCGATTGTTTCCAGTCGAACATAAACATCGCATGCAGGAATACTCAAAAAGCCAGGCGTAAATAGCTCGCTTTTAAAGATTACACATAACAAATCAAAAACAATTTTATAAATAAAGGGAAATAAAACCTAAACATAACAAATTCTCTATCATGTTGAAGCGTAAATGTTAACTCTATTAATCGGCACTGCAAATTTGGTGCCTGTCAAAAGTGATAAAACCCGTCCGGCTAGCCGAAAAGGTGGTTTGGGGAATTTTTTTATCGTTTTTACTAAAAGCCCATAATTATTACCCTGCATATCACATAGGACCAGATTTTTCTTACTGAAAAGTCCCGGCATTATGGAATTCTCTTCATGAAAACGTTTTATAATGTGGTCAATGCTTTAATTTGTTGTGCAAAGGAAGCGCGTGCTTTGATCGTCCTGGACATTGAATGAGTGCAATTTGTCTTGCAAAATTGTGAAAAACTGCAGAATTATTGGTTTAAATAGGGCAAAAAAGAACAAAATTCTGTCCGAGGTCTGTATGATAGAAAAGGGCCTCATAGTACTGCGTTTACCTGAGACATGATGAGAAAAAGTATGTTTAAAAGACTAGTTTACACGCCACCAGATTCGTCGCCAAGATTTACTTGTAAAGTAAACTTGTCGAACACAAAAAATCCGGCCTGATTTTTTATTTTGGCCTCCCTTTTAGACAGAGGAATACAACGTGTAAATTGGCTGCCACCAAGGACTATCGTGACGCGTGTGTTTCTTAAAATTATATTTCGGGGTCATCCAATCATCCATGGTCTCTCAAACGGAGCAACAGCTAATGCAAATACAATACACGAATAGGTCTATTTGTTTTTCAGGCCTAATCTACTGTGATCGAACATGATTGCTAGTTTTGGGTGTACAAATAAGACTATTAACTCGATGTAAAATTTGTTTCACTCTTGGACTGTCAAATTATTTTTCTCTAAAATCACTTAGCCTTTGCCTCAAAAGTCACATGAATGTGCCCTGATCTGTGGATGACAAGTTTATTATTTGATTTAAATTATGAATTTTTTAACGGGAGCTTCGCTTTTAGTCCTGGCTAAATCTATATATTATCGTTCAAGCAATTGAGACACATAATCTATGCAACGTCGGTGGCTAGTCGTGGATATTTACCTCACTGCTTCGCAGTTCGGTAAATATCCAGGACTAGCCACCTCCACTTCGGTGAATAATTGTTATATATTATCGTTCAAGCAATTGAGACACATAATCTATGCAACTTTGGAGCAATTTCATCCAAACAGTGGAAAGTTATAGCCATTTCTGTTTCAGAGCTTCGTTTTTATGTTGGCGAATTACGTCACGTTTTTAAATGCCTATTAAACAGCTCGGTGCAAGTTTCGAAGGTGCCACCAAAATTTTTTACGTTCTTTGGGGTGACCTTAATAGCGGAGCTCTCGCGCGCGAAGCGCGCAGCGGAGCACCATGGGTAAAGAAATGTGGTAAACTACCCATCCGAGAAAATTTGGTAATCACGTGACCGTACACCGACCGCCCGCCCGACCGTCCGTCCGCACCACAGACATACCAATGTAAAATAATTCAATTAACAGGTAAGGCAACCCAAATATAACTCAAGGTTTTATTTGGAAAGAAATCGCATGGCCGCCCGGACTTTTAGAAAGAAAAAACAACAACAAAATGGTGTCTTTTTCAACGTTATTTTTGATGTTTACACTCACGTGGATAACAGAGAAACTGAGCTAGAGCTAGTTTCTGAGAACAAAAGAGAAGAATTTTGTAGGAAGAAAAACATGAAAATTCAAAGCGACTGTGAGACAATGAGAAATGCTAGTGGCCAGCAAGGTGAAACTGAGCGCGGCAGTGAAAAATAAAAGCGAACATCAACACAGGAGACAAAATATTGGGTAAGAATTCCTCCTTAAAAATAATGTGCAACTAGGAAGTTTGACGTTTAGTCCTACAAAACAGCGTTGTAGTTGTGCAAAACAACGGCAAAGAAGGACGAAAAGCGTGCTGCACGTGCAAATTTTGTTGTTTTGCTAATTAGAAAAAAAAGTGTGCTGCACGTGCAATTTGTTTTTTTGCTAATTAGATCTATTGATGCCATTTCCATTGGCCTCTCCGTTTAGCATTAGACGATTTAATTTTTTTTGTTTACAAGTTTTATTAACAAGAGCTTCGCTTTTAGCCCTGGCTAAATCTATATATTATATTTAGATAGGCGTTTGCTTGCAGCCTGAAATTCCCACGGGAGTACATTTGCTCCCTGACTACCACCAAGGGTGGTCGCTTACAAGAGACTTAACTTTACACGTACTGGTATCACTTGTACACATAGTGAACTAAATAAATAAATAAATAAACGAGTTAAAAAAATGTATTATCAGTTACCACTTCTTTTAGTTTCTGCTAGAAGGACTGATCATCTTCGTTGCACTCTTTATTTTTGACGGTGAGAGTTAAGTTTAACACCTTGGCTCCGATCACTTGAGGGAATTCATAAAAAAATATATGTTAATAAACACTTAATAAAATAGAACCATATGATCAATACAACTTAATCTTAAGTTTAAAAACGCATTTTATGAGTATTTTAGGACCCATAAAGTCGTCAAGACAAACAGGTTGACTGTTTTTCAGTAAAGGTAAATAAGGAATGAAAAAGGCCCTCTTAAGGTAAAATTCCGACAAGCGACATGACCTTGAAACAGTGACATAGGACAGCAGAAATCACGACAAACGACACAAAGATGGGTAGGAACTGCGACAGCGACAACGAGAAACACAATAGAAATATACCGACAGGCCTGAAAGGGCCTCATGAAAAAGCCATTCGGTGTTTAGATAGACAACTCTAAGTGATAAAAGTGAATTTAATTGCATTCCAACTATACCTAAAAAAAAAACAACAACACTCTTCGTCTCGGGCAATAAGAGAAGACTGCACGTTCCATCGATTGGTTGACTGATAGAGAAGGAATGAATTATCAGGCCACTTTATGACAGTCAGTTGTTGTGACGTTATTAAAAGCGACACTTTATCTGAGGTTTCTTGAGCTGTATTAATTCCACAAAACTTCTGCTCGACTTGCCGAAAGTACAAACCTCAAAATAACAAGCTCACAGGAATAAATCTGCAGTTTAGATTGGACCATATTTTTGAAATAAAAAGTACGCAGACTGTGCGAATCCAAGGTTCTGAGTTTTACGCAACACTAGTGCTGCTAACAATACAATCTATTTCTTTCAAGAAAATTTCAGATATGATAAAACAGTTCCGAACTTTGTACTGAAACACATCTGAATTGAAAGCTCTAAAGTTACACCACACAAGAAAAAACAGACAGATGACATTTTCTGTATTTTTGTTGCAGCAGCCCCCTTACCTGGGCCCAAAGTGATATTGACACTTATACAATCATAGAGGTTAAGGAAACAGTGTTAATCGGCTGGCGTGTAAAGGGATGGTGTGTGTTTTGGGAGGGTGGGGGTTGGGGACGCACGGCATACTGTTAACATTTTTTTAACGTAAAAACGTGGCTTTTAAAGGATAAGGCAAAAGAATTTCAACAAAAATTGTTCTAACAAGGCGGAAAATACTTAATGACTAATAAAATGGAGTTGTAAAGTACAAAAGAATTTCAAAAAAATTGTTCTAACAAAACGGAAAATACTTAATGGCCAATAAAATGGAGTTGTAAGGTACAAAAAAATTTCGGATAATTTGTTCTAACAAAGCGGAAAATACTTAATGGCCAATAAAATTGAGTTGTAAGGTACTCTTTAACACAGGGGTCTGAGGCATGCTCCCCCCCCCCCCCCCCCCCCCCCCCCCCCACCCTCTAACCAAGAGAAATGAAATCCAGATATGCAAATTTGAAAACGTAGGTTAAATGAAGGTCAAGCAATGCTCCTTGGCGATGTCTACCAACAAAAATGCCAGGGATCCATTAATGACAATTAACAAATTGACACCAGGTTTAAATCTCTCTGTCCTTTCATTGATGATAAAATTTCGTCATAACCATAACAAAAAAAATCTCAATCTTGTTGATTCACAATACTTTGTCAAAGTTATGGAGTAGTATTCTCATCAATGGGAGGAAAAAATGGTGTCAATCTTAAAACTGACAAAAAATCGTGCACAGAAAGGTGGCACAAATGAAATAAAAAGACTTACCAAGGCTGGTACTTGCACTATCATTGCCCAGACTGTTCTTCGCTGTACAGGTGTATACCCCATCATTTTGGACTTTTGAAATATTCAGCATGCTCTGATCACACACATTTTCTTGAGCATTACATGGAGTCCAAGTTATTGTAGGTATGGGGTATCCATCAACCTTGCAGTCAAGCGACACACTTTTTTCTCTCCCAACATAATACTTATTTTGAAGAGTGATAATTGGAGGAACTAAGATGAAAAACAGTACAAGTGTCAGAGACATAAGTGTCTTTCAGCTAAAAGATAAGCAACCCATGATTGTGAAAGTATGAAAGCACTGAAATGTATAATTTTTTTCAGGCAAAGTTATGTAAAGGCTTCAAGTTATAGTGTGCTCCTACATGTATGATAAATTATTAAATAAAAAATAACACATGAACGAATAAATAATAGAGGCTGATTTATAATTGCAGTTACCAATAAAAAATTATCAATTGTTCACCATTACCTTAAATGTAAGATCACAATTCAGTAATAACTGATAAAGAGATAAGTATTATTAAAAGGCTTAAAATCTACCATTCCAATTTTTTTTCAACAACACCACGTTCGCACCGACGCGCTAATAGTGGTATAGGAATAGGTGGTACGAGACCATTTTGCCATTTTTTTTTGCGCTCAGACCACCAACTACCGTATTTACCCGTGTATAATGCGCACTTTTTTCCCTGAAATCGACCTTCAAATTTACGATCCGTATTATACACGGATTCCATATTTTGGTCAAGAAAGCAAAAGAAGACAAGCTTTGCAGTAATTGGTGTTTAATAAACCCAAAAAGTAAACTACCAATGAACTGTTTTCAATTTTCATCCATGAATTTGTTTTTAACCGAGGGGACTAATAGAATTCAAGAGCTCTGCGTATCTTCGTTAGTTTTAAACCAAGACCCAGATACAATTGTAGGTTTCTGTAATACAGGACATATTTTTCTTTGTTGTTTACTGTTGGAATCAGTTTTTGTACTTGTCCAATGGTAATACCATATTTTTGTCTGATTGTTTCACAGTAATTTAACAGCATATCTTTGTTCACTTTTATTTTTTCTGCTGCAACAGGGTAGTCATTATGTTGGTCATGTAATGCTTGAGGATATTCAAGGTCAACTTCCAATATCAAACCCTTTGTGCTGTCCTCAGTGTATTGTGCAAGATTGATCAATTTTTCATGTATTTGTTGTTTGCTTGCCCATGTCTATTTGCAATGTATGAAATGCCACCACGTGATCCCTCTTTCATGAATTGAAACATATCAATGTCTGTTATAAGTTCAAGTTCGATATCATTTTTAACATAGCATGGCATGATAGTCCAGGACTTGTAAAATAATGACATGGATCTAGTTTATAGTATTGAAAACAGGTCTTCCTAAAATTCGCAAATACATCAGCTAGTAGAAGGATATAAAAATCACCCACGACTTTTGAAATATTCAGCGTGCTCTGATCACACACATTTTCCAGAGGGTTACATGGAGTCCAAATTATTGTAGGTGGGGGTATCCTTCAGCCTTGCAGTCGAGCGAAACACTTTTTTCTTTTTTTTTCCTTTTTAGTTCATATCAGTCAGTAAAACGGGAAGTCCGCCTTTTTGATTTTTTAAATCTGCTTAGAATAAAGCGGAGATCGTCTAAAAGCTCTACAGAGCTTGCTTGATCTCCCGCCTTGTAGAAATGTAATACACTGTCAAATCTAGAAATTGGTCAAAGTGGGTCATATGTCCCAGATGACCTTTTAAATTGCCGGCAGGGCTCAAAGTTAACGACTAACTGGTGGTATACGCGACTGCATTTTTGGTTTTGCGCATAGAAATGCATGTGTACTCGCACCTGTGCACCATAAAACCCAAAGCGCAGTGCGACCGACTTGCTTCCCTCACTAACCTGACCATATTTACCTATTAGAACTAGTACGACTTTAAACAGTAGCTTAAAGAAACGAAAGTAAAAGTCATGCAGAAATAGCACAACCAGACTCTAAATAATTAAGTTAAATTGTTTTTCTTTCATCTGTGTATGCTTAATTCGTCCTTTCTCCCAATGCATTGGATTCCACGAACTCGAATGTTCATTTTCGTTTCGATGTTTTACTCTTCTCCAGACTCTTCTGTTTTGTAATAAACGCCGCTGACACATGCAAATACGCTAGGAACGAAACACGTGCTTTTTCCGCAATGGACGATCATTTCGAAAGTTCAGTTTTAAGGTTACTCAAAAAAAAACCGTGCGGATTAAGAGCTTTTTTTCCAGGTAAGAAAGTTTTAAGTCAGATCCCAGTTACATGTAAGTCAAATTCCTTAAAGATTTTAAAATTTTCATTCTCGTTGGACATACTCATTGTTATCAGTTTTGAATTTTTTTCAAGTGTAAGTTTTCTTTAGGCAATCACGGGACTGAAATAAAAGTAACAAACTGAGATGACATACATGTATAAACGTGGCACTGTTAAGCTTTTTACTTTTTGTTTTGAACAAGATGCTCCCAACATTATAAGCTGTGCTCACTAAAAGTTTCAGTTGTGCGCCTACAATTTTCGCAGTGCGCCTAAAAATATACATCTGGAAGCACAAGTGCTCCCAAACTAAAATTTAAACTTTGAGCCCTAACTCTTGGGTCATTTCAAAAATGGTCTAGGTCAAACTATGACATTGAAACTTTGAACAACTTTAATGGACATCTTCATGCTTTTCAAATTCAACTGCCATTCTTCCTTTTGTGAAAAATGAACTCGGTTTTTGTTGCTAATTCATAATGGAACAAAAACAAAAGAACAAAGTCAACAAACAAAGCACAAATCGATCGGCAAAGCAATGTATGCAGAGCGTCCAAATGAACGCTCCTGTCTCTCTCAGAATAACGTGGAATGCCTGACATAAGAACTAATCGTAAGCACGAAGTCTGAAATTGAATGACAGTAA
>CALNXI010000772.1:77135-80340 GCA_942486025.1 Porites evermanni
TGCAGGTTGGAAAGGAGACTTTCAGATGATGAAGCGGGATTCATACTGGCGATTCGTTTAACTGCGCTCCACCACTGCGAGGGCTTGGTGTTCTTTAAATTATTCACTTTGCTTGCAAAGTATTTGCTGCGAAGTGATTTGCGCGCGCGGTTGACATCATTTCGATATCGCCGGTATTGTTCCATGTCTCCATGGTGGAAGGCGTGTTGACGGAGCTTAATGAGGTTCTTGAACCGCTCAGTAACCCACGGGGGATCATTCAAGTGAAGTCTGACATGTTTAACCGGCATTAAGTGGTCGAGACCAATTTTGATGAAATCCGTAAACAGCACCAATTTAGCCTCGCAGTTAGATGCTTCGCTAACCACTGACCAGTCGATAGACGCGAGGAAACGCCCAAGCTCTGACTTGCGACTGGCCCGAGTGTCCCGCTTGGAAAGGGTTCTTCTACTTGGGCCTTCCCTTGGAGCACGAGTTGTTGGGTGCACGATGACGACATTGTGATCCGATAGACCAAACGGCGGTAAAATCTGTACGGAATTTATATCGTACAAATCTGGTTGATTGGTTAAGACCAAGTCCAGGATCTGATCACCCCTAGTGGGCTTGTTGACCAATTGCCGCAGTCTGAATTGTGCAGCTAAACGATTCACCTTTAACCGATTGAAATCGCCGCAGAGTAGAATCCCGCAACCTGGGAATTCTCCCTCAACAGTTGTCAAAGTTGCTGATAGATAGTCTAACAAAGCAGTGTCTCTGGCGCTGTCGTTGAAGAAAGGGTGGTAAATCGTGGCCGCGACAATACAGGGTATCCCGCGCGGAAGTCTTTTTGGTCTTAACCACGCCCAAAGAGCTTCGTACTCAGGGTCTTGTAGGTGATCAAGAGATCTATACCTAATCGAGTCCACTATATAGAGCCCAATCCCTCCGTGAATATCCGTGGTGCGGTTTCTAGAAATAAACGAGTATCCAGGAATGTGGAGGTGGTTCCCGCTGATGGTGTTCCTCAGCCACGTTTCGGTAATGAACCCTAAATTAGGTTTGAAGTCCAAGATGGTAGAACGGACTTCGTCAATCTTAGGCGCCAGAGACACTGTGTTTGCAAGCATCAAGCTCAGACCAAACACGCTACGCGATTCAATAGGACGATCCGTGATGACTGGAAACGTATTGTCATCGGTCCGAGAGTTTTCCGATGGTAATCGGGAAGTGTTCGTTCCGTTCTCGGGCGACACCGGCGGAACAGAAAGGTTGTTTGTTTTGCTGGCTTGAAAGGTGTTTCCTTGAATATTTAATAAGCTCGACGAGCGGTTATGCAAATTACTAGATTCGTGGTCTTGTGTAGCGTTTTGGTCAGAACCCATCGAATCATCTTCATTGAGAGTTGGAGAGACGTTGGCACAGAATTGTCTTGCAGTTCCTAGGCACGATACACTGTTACCTCGCTTTCTGCGACCGCCACGGCACCCCCGACGTGTAGATTTTATGCGAGTGATACCGTGCTCAGTGAGGCGACGCCACAGGAGTGGACTCAATAAAGCCGAGGAAAACGAAGATAACTGTTGAAGTACTGATCTTGAGTACGTCAAAGCCATGTTCTTGGGTTTAGACTAGTTTTGAATCTTAAAATATTAATAAAACTCTCTAAAAAATATAGGAAAATCGCGGAGCGTAAAAAGTCGTGTGCTGCCGGCAAGGCGCAACACGTGCGCTTACATTGGTGAACCTGGGTGGGGCTAAAAGATATGACAAAAATGGTAAATGCTACACATTTTAGGCATCCTACTGACGAACACTTATGTTGCAGGACATGGAGATACAGTGGAAGCTCTCTTGAGTGGACACCTTTGCGAAGCAAAAAAGGTGTCCGTAACTTGAGCTGGCCGCTTACAGGAATGTGAAAATACAGAGTTTTTATGGGTGTTGAGAAAAATGGGGTGTTGTGAATTCAAGACAGCCGCAAGTAGAGTTGTCTGCTTACGAGAGTGTGCGTTAGGAGAGCTTCCACTGACTGTAATTATTTCCAGTGGCTGAATGTAATGATTTCCTGGCTGTTCTCTTGGAATTCAAAAACATTAGTATACAGCACAGGTCACCATTTCATATACACAGCAAAAAATTAATAACAGAATTCCCAATCTTGAAATTGGGGTTAAATTAGTTCTAATTTGAACCTAACTTGGGTTTAGCATTGGATTAAACTTGGGAACAATACATCTCCCACAAAACGTCCAACCCGTGTAGTGATAGGGAGTTGTTTTGGGTGCACCAGGCAGGTGTGCTATGTGCAACATGCTACGTGTATCTCTCTAAGCTTGGGTCTACCCCCAAACCTCACAGACAGTTATCACAGATAACTAATTACATCTATAGCCCTTGATTATCCTGGTACAAGGTTTTTGTCCACTGAAAACTGAAATTGCTCAATTTCCTGGTGGATTCCGTGTTAAATAGTTGTCTAAAGAAAACAACGGCTGATTTGTGTAAAAAAGGTCCTAAAATAAGGGAATGACATTTCAAGGAACTTAGCTCCTCCTAGGGTGGGGCCATGTCCCTTACTCCACTACCACACCCCCCTAAACCCTAACTCTCCCAGGAAATTGAAAGTGCACCTCTGGGGCATATTTTTTGCCTTACTGGTCATGAATGGTCCCTTACCTGCTAAGTTAAAATTTAAGGAAAACACTGGACATGGATGTGCAAAATCATGTTGAAGGCTCCAAAACTAGCTAGAAAGTGTGAGATTTAATATTGGTTACCCTGTGGTGCGGACGGACGGGCAGACGGTCAAGTGGATACCAAATAAGGGCCATAGCTTCCTGACAAGGGGAAATACATGAATCTGATCTGAAAATCAGCAATCATTATATTTTGAAAAGCTAAACACAAGGTCACATATTTAGGTTAGTTGATTGGCAAGATGTCAACCAAATCATAGTTATTAGAGGAGACTGGTTATGAAAAGCGGCAAACATCAATGATAAAAACAACATTGCTGCAGTTTATGTTGGAAGCACCCTGAAAGTGCACAATCCTTTGTTTTCTGTTGGCAAATTGTTACGGAATAAATTAATGCAACGTTTTTATTGGTCAATACAATCAAAATGATAGGAATTCTTTTGAACGTTGTGCACTTTCAGGTCCACAAAAACATATAACAAAGGAGTCTGACGGGTTTCATAACCATTCCACTCAATTAACTATG
>CALNXI010000772.1:80374-92874 GCA_942486025.1 Porites evermanni
AATAGAGTTGATTTGTTATTAAAATCGATAAACATTAATGATAAAAATAACCGTTCTTCAGTTTATGTTTGAATCACTATGAAAGTGCACAATCTTTTGTGTTCTCTTGCCAAATTGTTACAGAATTATTTAATGCAACGTTTTTATTAGTCAATACAATCAAACGCTGTGCACTTTCAGGGCCACAATACCATATAACAAAGGAGTCTGAGGGGTTTCATAACCATTCCACTCAATTAACTATGACCAAATGGACTGACACTTCCATCCTTGCAGTCATAAAAGATGGACCAACATGTATGCAAACCCTCATAGTGTGTGGTTAACCCATTTGCCCATAAGCCGTCCGTAACCGCTCGTGTGAATGCACATCCCTTCTACCTCTTGTGACGTCACCAGTTTTAATGGTCAAGGACAACTTTGTCCACAAACTTGGGCAGATTTAAGAGATCCAGAATGAGCACAATTCAGTCAAGGACACCAAAGAAAAAAAGGGAAAAAAAGATCTAGCATTGACCTGACAATTTCCATGAAAATCTTGTTACACTACCCACCTACGTAAACATGCACATGTGTACTTTTCCTTTCATCTAATCCTAAGATCCTGAAAGCTTTCCTAACTTTTCCCACCAAAATTACGCCTACTAAATTAAATGCCCAGCAAGAGAACAAAAATGAGGCGCGAGAAGCAAAAAAACAATAATAAGAGGAGAGAAGAGAAAGCGAAATAAAAATGTCTTGAGTGTCCTTTTAAAAGATGCTACTGAGGGGCTACTCCTAATTGAATAGGGCAATGAATTCCATAGTTGAGGAGCAGCAACAGCAGAAGATCGATCTCCTGACGTTGTTCACAGGGTTTAGTAGCAGTCCATCACAATCGGAGCGTAACTTGTATTTACATGCTTCTTTAAGACTAATACGTTCCTGGAGATAAAAAGGCGCTAAGCCATTGATAGCCTTATACGTTAACAATAATATCTTAAAGTCAATTCGGAATTTAACCGGTAGCCAGTGCAGATTATACAGCAACGGTCTTACATGGCAGTATTTAGATTACAGGAAAATTAACCTTGCGGCAGCATTTTGGACCTTCTGTAGCTTATTAAGCTAGTAAGCTGGCAGGCGAGCAAGCTGTTACATTAGTCGACACGACTTGAGACAAATGAGTGAATGAGCGTCTCAGTGGACCGCCTAAAAAGATATTTCCTAATTCTTCTTATATTATATAAGTAATAAAAAGCATTGGAACAAGTGTTATTTACATGAGAATTTATTGAAAGAGTCGAGTCTCAAAACAATGAGTCGATTCTAAAACAATGTAACTAGTCCGTTGTCCAATCAGCACTTATTACCAGATTCCAGACAGATTTTACGTCATCAGTATGGAATTTCCGTCACTGCGTTTGCAGACGTTTCTCCTCGTGAAACGTCTCCAGCGGCGAGGAGCAAGAAGAAAACAGATGTTTTCACAGGCTATCAAAGTGTACAACCTGTAAATGGCTTTATAGTTAATTTTAAGCTCTTTATAGCACGACAGTGATCATAAAACTGTTCGACTAGTTTCAAAACACATTTTTCGGCAAAATTTCCAGGGGCTAATACACCACTTGCACATCTCCCAAAATGCACCTTGTTTGCCCCCCAAAATTTTGTATAAGCATTGTTTTCAATTTCTCTTGGACGGCTGTTATACCTAGTAGGAATGAAAACCAAGGTTATACAAAATTTCGGGGGCCAAACAAGGTGTACTATGGGAGATGTGCAAATGGAAAATGGGTTAAATACAGTTGGAAAAAGAGCTTCCTACTTTTGCCCGAAGCAGATTGAAGCAGTTTTCTCGGTAAAAAAAAATGTTCTTAAAAGAATTGGGCGAGCTATATTTCTGACCTAAAAGATCCAAACTAATTGAATTAATATGAATGAATAATTATAACAATTGTTGAATCGGGCTGTGATATAATGTGAAGAATTAAGCAGATCTCAGAGGATGTTATTCACTCCACCTCAATCTGCATAATTCTTCACATCCTAGTCAGCCTCATTCAATTATTCCTAATTAACATACCCACAACATCCATTATAATGCTACTTCTCCATGAGTTTCCAGGGACATTCAACCGCCAGGTAAATGTTTTTTCATCAGAAGCAGTGACATTGAAAATAATCAGGGTGACATGTCCAGTGACCCAGGTTACGTTGACTCTAGAGGTGAAGGCTGGGTTACAGTAACACTCCCACTTGGTTGCAGTATGTTGGCTACCACAGTGGCATCTTCTAATTCTATAGACACCAGAGCAAGTTGCTGGGTAAGACTAAACCTCCAATTTAGCTGCTTGTTTGTGGACCCTTCATAAAGCTGTACTGTGCTTGTGTGAACAAAGTTATTATCTGAAACTGTCCTAACTGGAGGAGGCTCAAACCAAGTGATGCTCTGTGCATCTGTATTAAAATAAATTACATGCAAAATTTTAACACCATTATAAATATGAAAAAAACAACAAACAAACAAAGAACCTGCCATTCACCCTCCTAGGTTTTGTTTTAATGCTGTAAGGGTAGATTCAGGTTAACTAGAATGCATCTTACATGTAAGCTGTGGCCATGCGAAGCAAAAAAAAAATAGTTAAGCAATAAAGCACCAACTTTGTTCAGTTGTGATGACTTAAACCAACATGTTTATATTAAAATTCTTTTTCTTCCTACAGTTGTTGAAAACTTTATAAAAATATAATTATTGCTTAATTACAATAATTATTTTATTTTTGTGTGCTAAGTTCTTCTTAACAATAAATTAACTAAAAAAGGTATGTGCACTAAGACATATGTCGGCATGAGAGTATGTACACATGTACAGGTAAACACAGTTGTGACATCACAATCTTCTGCAGTGTTTGAGCTAATTGGGCAACCACTATTTTGAAAAAAATATATAAGGCCATCCCCATAAAATGTTTCGTTTCCCATCGCCCGACCGGCCCATTTTTTTGGAAAAGTAAAAAAAAAAAATTCCAGAATCACTTGTAAAGAAGCAAGTACTTTAATTCACAGCATACAATCTTGTCTTATTAACACCAATTGTCTTAAATTATCATCGATACTTCGTTTTTGTAGCCTTTTTAGACATTTGATAGTCCTGTTAATATACATCTTTTACCATCTGATTATATCTTGCAGACTAAACGTGAGATTTAATATGCAATCATGTGTTCATTCTTTTTTTTTTTTCCCGACCAACCGACCCACCTTTACGAGAGGGACGACGATGGGAAAAGAAACATTTTATGGGGATGGCCTAAAGTTCTGAGATTAAAACTTGATAAATTTGGTAACTAAAAAATAATACCCATAAAATTGCTGATATAGGTACACAACAAATTGCTAAAGGGATCACAGAAACATCCTTCTGTCACTTTATTTACAATTGATTTTGCATCGTTTCTGTTACAATAATTACTCTACNTTTGTTTTTTTTTTTTTATTTTATTTTTTTTTTTTTTTTTATAAATAATATTTTTTTTTTTTTTTTTCTTTTTAAGAAAAGGGAGGAAAAAATTTTTTTTTTGGGAAATACAAAAAATTTTTTTTTTTATATAAATATATATATATATATATTTAAATATATATTTTTGGCCAAGGGGGGGGGGGGGGGGGGGGGGGGTCTGCCCCATGCCCCACACAGGCCCTTCACCAAGAGGTTGGTCTCCCATGTGTGTTTCTTTAATGGAGAACTGAGGCCCAAGTCTTGAAAACTGAGTTTCAAGTGACTATCAACTAACTTTTGAGCAGCAATTTTAGTTATGCATCACAGAATTAGCCTGAATTTCATCTGATTACTTTGAGTCGTTATTACTCCCTCAGTAACGTCTGAATCGACCAGCCATTAATGCCATCCAGTGACGGTCACTACTCCGTTGCTTTAATTCATGCAAAAAGTAAAACACGATTTTCTGGTGGCAAACCAATAAAATCGTCTGGAAATGTCTACATGATACAGAACAGCTGACAGAATTGTTTTACTCTTTTCAATCGTAATTCATGTTGAACATTCAAACTATCAACTGCATGCAGTACACTGAACCGGTTGTAATTCAAACTCAGTCACAATCATGCAATGAAATAAATACACACACAGAACACTTAGTTCAAAAACACAACAATTTCCTAAGAAGCTATTTGGTCCTTAATGAAGAAAAAAGAAAACAAGGAAACACGAAAGAAAAGCTAACAGAATCATTACACTTGATGGTGAAAATAACAAGAGGGTTGAATGACAACATGACATTGGTCTTAGAAACTTCACATAAACAATATCACGGGGGAAACCACAAAGCGGCTCTAAATGAAAAACCTATACAGACTGTCCACAATGATTCTTCATTCACAGTTCGATCAATTTAGCAATTCAGTTTTGAAGACACCGGAAATTTTGCCGTTTATGATAAAGATTACATGATCGAAATGTTTGAACTCCACGCAAGCATGCCACCGATGCGATCCGCTGAATATCAAGCGACAATCCCGCTAAAGTGTCTCATAATTATCTCGTACATAATTACCAGGATATGCAAATCTTTAGACAATCAACCAATCAAATCACTACCCGGTTTTCAGGTACAGTGTACTAGTGACGTCACTGGACAGCATTAACGGCTGGCTGATTCAGACGTTGCTGAGAGGAGAAAACGACTCGAAGCAATCGAATGAAATTCAGACTATCATGGAATAGGATTATTTAACTACATGTATGCTGGAAAAACGTGTAATCATAACTGGCAAACCTGTTGTGTCAAGTAATAAAACATACTACAAAGGCTACATATCCATCTGTTCAGCAGAGTGACAAGAAGAAATATGATCATTTTGTTGCCAAATTAAATTAAGGAAGTCTTTGTGTGGCCCTGCTGTTGTTTCACAAATGTATTTGCTAAAGTTTAGCCTGGAATTCTGATAACATAGATTGAATACAGCTGAATAAAGCCAAACCAATCGCAAATTGGTCACCTCAGGAACAGACAGAAGAAGAGGAAACGAAGTTGTTGTGGAGAGATAGCGGCTGTAGTAAAGAGGCTACGAAAAGAGTTAAACATTTTTCAATCCATCGGGACAAACATAAGTAGGTTGAGTATGATCGTCCAGGTGAACGTAGTCCTTAAAAACGTCAAAAAAGTGGAATTTACTCTAAGAAACTTGCATTGTTTACATTTGGAAGAGAGTCGCTTGCACTTGATTGCAGAGCACATGTTTTTGATAATTTACCGAATTAAAAGTTCTAATATAGTACCTTTTGCAGAAATGCTTTAAATTTGAAATTAATTTCAAGGCATTAGAGTATGTAAAATTGCTACTGGAGATCAGGTATTTAAACAGGGGTCATTTTGAAAACAATTTCAAGAACTTTTCAAGGAGTTTCAAGGACACATTTTCCATTTTTCAAGGACTCCACTATGAACAAAAAAGAGCCTTGAGTGTATGCCGTTTTTAGTTCTACCACAACATGAGCAATTTTATACAGAAGGCCTTTCATATTAGGCACTTGAGAATCTGGGTTGGATTAAGTTAGCTCCGAAATTAAATTTTCTAGGGCTCTCAACGCCTTAAATTTTTATTTTAAATTTCAAAGACTTGCTTTATAAGCTTTAATCAACTTCAAATTTATCAGGCTTGTTGACTTTGTCAAAGGGTGTGTGACCAAAATATATGCTTCCGCAACCAGAGTTTGCTGCCACACTTAAAAGACTTGTAAAGCATTCCCGCAAACTGCCACAAATTTAACAAGCAAGGCCGAGTATTTAATGGAGAAATTTAATATATTAAATACTCATCAAGTAACAATGGGGATTAACAAGTCAATCATATCAAGTAACAAAATTTGACACACAAGACAGATATTTCACCTAAATCAAAGGAATTCTGCTCACAGTTCCTGAATATATATATATATATATATATATGAATACTCAATGACCCAAAAATTTGGGGTACACACTTAAATCGGTTTGAAGTTGTAATGACGCCCTTTTCTTTCACACAATGGGCAAGAATTAATTTTGGTATTCTTATATCTAAATGTCTAATCAGTTTTCATCTTTTGGATTTTCTTTTTTTTCTTTTTCTTTATTTGTCTTTCAAGATTTCTTTCTTTCGTTTATTCTTTTAGGATACCAAAACCTAAAATTATGCACATTAAATTGTCACATTTATGTTGCAAAATAGTAAAGGAGATAAGTGTGAAAGAACTTTCTCCTTTGGGTTCAAAGTCTCCCGTAAATAATAGCTGGCTCATAAGTTTAACTGATCAAATTGCAAACCAAACAAAGTCATTCTTTTATTGCAATACTGAGTTTGGTCTTTGTCACAAACAATTTCCATGTACAGCTGAACATGGACCTTTCTTCTAATCAGTAACAAAATTGATGTAGCAAAATTGATTTCAACTGAATGCAAATTTTGTTGCTATAGTTTATGAACTACCAAAGTATGATGAACATCAAGAAGCCTTCCTAGTTGTACAAAAAAACTCAAAATTTTGGGAAAGCTTTACTCTAAGAATGTCAGATGGGTTATGGGTTTGCCCATGGCTTAACTAAATTTGTACATGTGTACACCCAGTTCTGGGAAGCCTGTTGTGCAGATATAAGCAATAATTCACCACAGCTGTAAACTATCACAAGCTAAACTTCAGACTGAAATCATCATGACATGCATTGAATGAGTACATATAAATTTAATGCTATTCACAATGGCCACCTTGAGGGCCCAAGATACATAGTGGGTAATAGTATTGAAGAGAAGAAGTAGCTCTTATAAATTAATAAAGGATACAACAGTTGGTAGTTGACAGTTTTTTTAACAACCACAATTATTTCCTTTTACTGTGTTGTTTACACTTTTTGTATCAAGGCCACAATAAAGATTGTTTTTGTTGTTTTTATTGTTGTTGGAACAACAAAAGTGGCCGTAAACTGTAAGCAGAGATTCACATGCAAGTCTTATACAATTTTTCAATTATTCATACATCTATAAGTTTTTGTACAAATGTAGTTCTGCATGAAAATTTGAAGAACAGATCAATCTCGCCCCTGTAAAACATAATAAGCTAAACAATCGTCTTGAGAAAAAAACCGACTGTTTTGAAGTCTAAATAAATACTAAAAAACAATTATTCAACTCTTACGCGTGCGAAGCGCGCGAGCCTCATACGCCCCTCGTTCCAGACCTTTTGTTTGACTGCTCGCGCGTACTTGAATACCAAAAAATACGGACTGTTTTGCAGTCTAGTATTTATTCAAAATATTTGAAATTCATGAAATCTTTGCTTCCGCGTTAAACTTCTTCAAAACGTTTGCTGGTTCCTTGGCAGTGTGAATTGAACAGATTCCTCACACTTCTTTCCCTTATAAGTGGCGTAGATCTTCGTGTACACAATCAGCAACATAAACCCACCCATGGCCAGTTCCGGTGGAGAAAAGCGACGACCAGAAATACGTTTGTGTCCACAGGATAGGGAATAGCAAGGGTCGTAAATATAACTCGTTATATAATAATAATTGAAAAACTAGATCGTAATATAACTCTAATCGTCTTCTTTGCTTCCGGCATCATTCCGCTTCAATAAAGGACTTGTCAGAAATTAGCAAGGGGGGAGGGGGGGGGTGGGAATTTTAAATTTGGGTTCGGAAATTAAGTGACCCATCCCTGCAATGGGAGTGAAATTTGCTAACCCTCCCCTTGAGCTTGGCCTAAAATATCATGACCCTCCCCCTCTTGTATAAATGATAAAATCTAGCTCTTGCAATACACTAGGGTGCGTCAGTATTATGAAAACTCAAAATATATTTCTAATCTGTTCTTTGTCATGCTACATACATACATTTTCGATGACAGCATTAAGAGTCCGACTGATCACTCGACTCTCCTATTTCTCCCAATACAAAGTCTTCATCACTAGAACAAGTGGGTAATGCCTCATCCCCTTCATCTACCTCACATTCTTCATGATCATCCACCTCTTCCACACTGAGGGAGGTTTGTTTGTTTGCTTGTGTGCTCTCAGCAAATGACCGTAAGTGATCCATAATAGCATTGACTTTCTGTGGCTTGTTTTTACCCTTCACTGCAAGCAAATTATGTTTATCAATGTATTTGTCCAGAACACATACACGCTGTTTCGATGGGTTCGGAAATTAAGTGACCCATCCCTGCAATGGGAGTGAAATTTGCTAACCCTCCCCTTGAGCTTGGCCTAAAATATCATGACCCTCCCCCTCTTGTATAAATGATAAATTCTAGTTCTTGCAATACACTAGGGTGCGTCAGTATTATGCAAACTCAAAATATATTTCTAATCTGTTCTTTGTCATGCTACATACATACATTTTCGATGACAGCATTAAGAGTCCGACTAATCACTCGACTCTCCTATTTCTCCCAATACAAAGTCTTCATCACTAGAACAAGTGGGTAATGCCTCATCCCCTTCATCTACCTCACATTCGTCATGATCATCCACCTCTTCCACACTGAGGGAGCTTTGTTTGTTTACTTGTGTGCCCTCAGCAAATGACCGTAAGTGATCCATAATAACATTGACTTTCTGTGGCTTGTTTTTACCCTTCACTGCAAGCAAATTATGTTTATCAATGTATTTGTCCAGAACACATACACGCTGTTTCGCTAGTGTTCCACTATTCAGCATTTCCATCCAGTCAAATTCCTCATAAGACATTGTGTTCTCTTTCAAATTCATGTTTTTCTTTTCCATTTTTCTCTTCCCACTCATCATCTCTAAATGATTTAAATGTTCCAGGTATTCTCTCACAAGACTTTCTTCAACAATATATCTGTTGCAAAAGGTCTGAACACTTGCACTATCCTCGATATTGATTTCATTCTTTTTGTGGGCTTGCTTTAAACGTTCTCTAGGGTGATAATCATCCACTTCTCTTCTTTTACCGTCGTCTGTATTTGTGATGGGTGTTTCTGCAACAGGCAGATAGTGATACTTTGGAAGTTTGTTGATGTCTGGAACTGGACGAGGGGTGGGATCCACTGACTCATTTTCACAGTACTCGTGAAACATTTCTCCAGTAATCATACAGGATTCTATGAAGTCATCTAATTTTTTGAAATAGTTGTGTCCTGGGACTTTTACTTTTCTCGTCTCCGACTTTGCAGCATTGTATTGCTGAATATATTCGGTATTGAAAAAGAACTGCTGTTCTTTACGATTGGTAACAAAGGCCTTCATACAGTCACCAGCTGGTCCAGGCTCGCCATCGATTCTTGACACAACATCCTGGGCAACTCTCCATGCATTACGCTTCACTACTTCTGCCTCTAGCTCTTTCATTTCTTCAACTGTGAGTTTTTTCAGTTCTTCTTCACTAATGAGATCGGTTGGTTGAAAGTACTCCCAGTGTAATGCTCTGCCATCAACCAAAGCTTCACCTATAGCAGCGTTGGAACGCTCCGTTTCGTTTTGTCCTGAATCGTGTGGTGCCCTGTGAATCCTGTTCATGTCAGTCCAGTTATTAATCCTTGACATCTCAATGTCTCTGTACTTAACCTCGATGTTAGTGACCCCAACCCCTGGACCAGCATCTGTTGCTTGCAAAATATGGTCACAGAGTGGTGGCAGCTTGAGACTGTTGATGAATGCAATCGCAGCATCACAAAGGTTAACAGCCTTTTCTTGGTGTTCCCAGAGAGTATGTGCACTTAATGTTGAGCTGGTCTTATCGACGTCATCATTCACTTCCTGGATGTCGTTGATAATGCCTATGAGCTCAGTTCCACTGGCAACTTCATGGTGGGTGAGTGTTTCTTTCTCTTCATGGAAAATACTGACTGCTTCAGACAGCTGGTTTTTCAACCACTTCAGCTTTTTCATTTCATATTCTTTAAACTGACAATTGATGTCACTTGTTACACACATGACGTTACTTCTGAGTGTGCAATCTTTGAAATAAGATAAAATGTCATGAACACGATGACAAAATTTCCTCACAGGCAATGAGAACTTTGGTGGTGATATTGTAGATTGTTCAAAAACCTGAGGAACTTCCCATTTAATCTTAAGTTGATCAGAGGCCCATACACTTCCTGAGCTACCAATGTAGCTCTTAGGACGCACAGTTACAATTGTTTGATCGTCTTCGTGAATAAACTTTTGCTCTCCGTCAATGGTTGCAACTTTGCCTCTTATAAACCTAAAAGAAGATGGTGTTTGATGTACTTTTGACTCTGTAAAATCATGTTGGGGAAGCGCTTTTTGTTTTGAAGGGTCGGAATCATCATATATTACTCCCTTTTTGACATTCCTGGCTCCAACATCACTTCCAGGCCTGATGTATGCTTTGTCATCAAAACTGATCATTAGACTTCTAGCCCTATTCTCTTCTTTGAACATGTCAAGCTTACAATTGCGAATATGTGCCCTTTGATGATGGGTTGCTAGACCTAGTTCAGTTTCAGTGTTAGGGGGCTTTTTGGAACAAAGTAGAGACTTCCCACAATGTGCCTTTGCTGCCCTGGAATTTATATTTTTTGGTCTGCTTCTGTTAAGTACAGTTGTAGCCGATTTGATCAGCGTTTTACCACGCCTGTGTAAGTTATAATTAGCTAATGACAAAAAGTGGCACTTCTTAACACGATGATGGCTGTAAAGTACAGTATCCTGACGTCTACCATGTGCTGTGCTTGTCTCTTCTATAGAACGTGCTATGAACTCTTCATCTTCAGTATCCAATGACTTCTTTGCCCCTGCACCGAGTTTTCGTCTTTTCACTCTGTTCTCATCGATAAGTGTTTTAGCTAATCTTCGCTTCCTTTGTTGCAGTCTTCTAAGACTCTGAACGTCACTTTGTTGCAGGTCTTTCTGTATGCCTTCTTTTATGTCTTCAAGGCTTGACTTTTCTGCAATGAGATCTGCTTTTTTTCTTTCAGAAATCAAGCTTTCTCTTCTGCTTAGGATTTTGTCAATAGCTGTTATCTTTTCATCAATTACTTTTAATTTCTCTCCATCTCGTAGTTTTAGAATGTCTTCTGCTGCTTCATTAGCTCTTTCACATTCAGTTGATGCAGTCACAACTTTATTGAGCAACTTAACAGCATTGTCTGGCTTAATGCCTAGTTCTTGAACCTTCTTCCTTGAAGCTGTAGCAAAAATCATGGCTTTCAAAACAGATTTGTCGTATTCTGTATCCATAGACTGTAATACTCTCTTTAATGACTCCACATTCAAATCAAATCTTGAAAAGTTATCCGCCTTATCTTTTGACAGAAGTTGGTCAAGTTCCAAGAGAAACTTGTCTATAGCTACAGTATCATTTTGCAGAATAATGTAGCGATTATCAAGCACTTTTATCACATAAACACACAGTCCATATTCCTCATGCAAAAGGTGATTTCGAAATTCCTTATCCTCTACTTCTCTTTCCACGAAACCACAAAATATACCATAGGCGTCATTATACGGGAGATATCCAAATGCTTTAGATCCATCATACGATGCCAAAAACTGTCTAAGAATGTACAACAGACCTTCCAAAATTCGAGTTTTGACAGTGTTTTTTCTAAAAAACACAGCAAGTCCTTCGAGCTTTTCCTCGTTCTCACTAGCTTTGCACGACTGCAATGATTTCCTAAGATTTTCTGTCAAAGTAGACTCTAACCTGATTTTACTCCTTTGCTCAGAGAAATTTTACTTTTCTTTATCATTTTTGAGCTTACAGTCCACATCTACACTACCTGGAAGCTGGTCCGCCATTTTTGTTTGAGCCCACACTTTATTAGGTCAGTGACAGAGTAGGTACATCATGTATGCGAGACTAAGTGTATCACTCTGCTGTACAAAATGCCTGATTGCTCAGAAATTTCAGTCTCTTTCAGCGATGATGGCGAGTCAACTTTGTGAAGGTAGTGAATGTGTGAGTTCAAATGATCAGCTGATATCTACTTTTTTGAAGTTTGCGGACTTGGCGAAGTTTGAGGCATTATTTAAAACGTTCGGGGTGTACAAATTTGACCATTTAGCAGATGTACAAGTTGAAGATCTACACAAGTTTGGTAATTTTAAGCTCGTTTTGTATTTCGTTTCGACACTGATAATATTCAAATTCGGAGAGCTTTACTTCTCATTGCTCCACAACTGAATTATTTTTAGGTCTTACTGATATTGAGATACGGCGATTTACTCGAAAAAAGCATGAATTTGGATTGAAGTATTCCAGTGGCAGTACACTTACTAACTCGATTCAGCCCGAGATCGACCCCGTTCAGCTTACCGATCATATGGGACCTCTCAAACCGTATCGACCACCTCCTGCATGGAAATCTGCATCGATGGGATTCATCCCTAATGCAAATACAACAAGAGCTTTGTTTATGAATTCTTTTCTTCCTGAATTTTATAAGGCAAAGTACAAGCACTGTCAAAATCGTAAAGACTTTGTAAAACAATTTCATGGGACAGGACGACAGCTTTACCAATTGAAGCAACA
>CALNXI010000772.1:100374-104281 GCA_942486025.1 Porites evermanni
AGTAAAATTACAGTGTTTGTATGGGGTAAAAATACCATCCTAAAATTTCTAGGAAATACTAAATAAAGTTCAATGAAACTTACCCTGCAGTTAATTGTTGTTGTCCTTATTGCTCCAACGAAGTTTCGTGATAATTTGCAGTAATTTGTTCAAATTCACTCTATGTATAATAATAATATACCATGTAGGAGACACGAGATGCCATTTTCCCCGACATGCTCTCATTCAACACAACTTTTTCCACGAAATTCGACCTCCAACGGAAAATAAACATGCCAGGATCGTAGAAATAGGATAGCAGCAAATATAGAAACCAATGAAGCTTTCCCAGATAGAGAAACGAATCCCACAGACTTTGACAAACTCGAAGGATATAATCCAAACAGACCGAGAATATGCTCGCCGAAGTAGCCGGGCCAGATCAACGCGCGCCCAGGAAAATGAGGCCAGGGCACTGTACAAAAAAAATCCATCACGGGAGTCCTGAAGTGACCTTTCTGGGGACCGATACATCATTTGCCCAAAGCCACCCTACCCTGCTGAAAAAATACTTAATAGAAAACAATTGTTCTACCCAGCCGTACCACCCTGGCCTGTTATAAAGAGATTATGTCCCTCTCGAACTATATTCAGCGCCTGGGGCTGGTCCTCAGAAAGTCTATCAAACATCAATAGGGCAAGGTTATAAGGGAAAAGGAAATAACAACGAAGGAGGATTTACAAAACTTAAAACGAGCAAAAGATATAAGTGAATTTTGGCTCTCACCGCGGCATTTGTACAACAAGACCAAATTCAAAGAGAGGTGTCAGGATGATTCCCTAGTAAAAGAACCTAACATAGATTGTAGCTAAAACTTGGTGCACTGATGTAACAAGTCAAGAAGATGATCAAAAAGTAATAAAAAGTGGAGGTCACCGTGCTCGTTTTGACGTCACAATGCTGACAAATACGGCTATTTAGGACCCTTTTACAAAAACCGCGGGAAGCCCAAAACTAGACAAAAAGGAGAGATTTTTTGGATGATGCATGTGGCATCACACAGAATTTGACTTTAATGTATTGTTTATCCACTTACGTACCAGAAAAATGCCTTTTAATGCCCTTGTTTCTACTTTACGCTCCAAAGTAGAATTAAATTGGACGCGCGCTTTTCGACCCGTGATAGCTCAGTCCGTACAATTTAGTAAAATTGCCAAAAAACTGAACATAGATTTGCGCCAATTTTTTTCTCACCGAAAGGAAGCACTGTCCTTATTAAAATCATGAAATAAAAAATGGGGGTCACCGTACTCCTTTTTTTGCGGTAGAACTGCAGAAAGTGCGCACCAGTGCATTTTCCTTGATTTTTGAGAGAGGACTGGGGCGAGTTTCAAAATAGAATGTATGCGAAAGGGGGAAAAAAGTATTAAAAAATCCGTTTTTACAGAATTTACATCGAGATATCACATTTAGGATACAATGTGATAAAGAAAGCGTTTAAATGAAAATCAAAGTGAATAAGCACAAATTAAACATCCACTATCGAGGTTCTCCGTGAGGAAGTCGAACTCAGCAACACGCGTACTGCTTACGTTATGCACATTCCCACCACATCGAGTCTCACCTCGGCAAGAAACAACCGCAAGCAAAAATTGCAATAGCGTTTCTCTTCGGTCAACTTCATTTTAATAATGTTACTTCACATGCTCTTTTTTACGGAGGCCATCTTGTTATGCGCAGTAAGAGATGCGCAGTGCAAAACCAGGGAATCACCTTAACTGATGGAACGTCCGGTTGTATTGACAAGAAGTCGGCGTGTTACGACCGCATTAATCGCTAAATATGTTAATCATGCTAGTTCTTTGTTTACTGGTGCACATGCCTTTCACATTCGTCTCAGTCATCGTAATTCATATTCTGTTGGAATTTTCTGTATAATTTTTGACATTATTTTGTAAGCTTCACCGTTTATTTACGATCGTTTCGCTCGAGAGTTCACAGCAACAGTATCTCAGTCATCATCTACCTCTTGTTCAGCCTCGTTTTTAGCCCGCCTTGTAAGTATTTTGCGTTATTATGTAATAGTTTCATTACTTTTATTTGCGTTCCTTAGTAAAAGAAATGGGGCGCCTTGTAACTCGGCAGACTATCCTGATTTTATTTATTTTTTGTAGCCATTTAACTTTTGCGAAATTTAACTTTGGTGAATTGTGATTGGCTAGGAAGAACAATTGCCTTCTATCAAGTATTTTTTCAGCAGGGTAGGGTAGCTTTGGGCAAATGATGTATCAGTCCCCAGAAAGGTCACCTCAGGACTCCTGTGATGGATTTTTTTTGTAAAGTGCCCAGACCTCATTTTCCTGGCCGCGCGTTGATCTGGCCCGGCTGCTTCGGCGAGCATATTCTCGGTCTGTTTGGATTATATCCTTCGAGTTTGTCAAAGTCTGTGGGATTCGTTTCTCTATCTGGGAAAGCTTCATTGGTTTCTATATCTGCTGCTATCCTATTTCTACGATCCTGGCATGTTTATTTTCCGTTGGAGGTCGAATTTCGTGGAAAAAGTTGTGTTGAATGGGAGCGTGTCGGCGAAAATGGCATCTCGTGTCTCCTACCTGGTATATTATTATTATACATAGAGTGAATTTGAACAAATTACTGCAAATTATCACGAAACTTCGTTGGAGCAATAAGGACAACAACAATTAACTGCAGGGTAAGTTTCATTGAACTTTATTTAGTATTTCCTAGAAATTTTAGGATGGTATTTTTACCCCATACAAACACTGTAATTTTACTGGAACGGTACTGTGGTACTATCACAGAGCCTGGGTGACCTGTGGTAGTAGATGCTCTCCAACTGCTTTGTCGGAAGAAATCTTACCTTCCTCAGCACAGCTAGCTGAGTTGAGAATTCTTGGATAATTTAGCAATATGATGTTCGCAGGAGAGTTTATTGTCTGTAAGTAATCCTAAAGACTTCACCACATTAGAAGGGTCAGTAACGAGGTTTGCACAACGCACTTGTTGTAAAGAACCAATAAATTTCTTTCTAGAGATAATCATAGCTTCACATTTCTTACGGGTGTATAGTCAGTCTATTTAATTAACACCACGAACAGAAATCAGCGAGAAGAACATTTAGTAATTGGGAAACCTGATCGATCGTGTCACCAGTCACAAAAGCAGTGGTATCATCTGCATAGAGATGTAGTTCACCAGTTGAAACATTCTCAGCAAAATCGTTTACATAAATCGAAAACAGACATGGACCCAGATGGGAACTCTAAGGAACACCATACGACAAGTACTGGAGTTTTGATTTTACACTATTTAGATCCACAAATTGTTGACTGTTTTCAAGATAGCTATTTAGCCACTGCAAAAGGTTCCTATAAAAACCGCAAGCTTGCAGTTTATAGCTTAAAACTTCGTGGTTTACGGAGTCGAAAGCCTTACGAAAGTCTATGAAGATAACTCCCACGACCTTCCCATTATCGATATTTAATTTCCAGGTTTCACTTAAATATATCAGGAGAGATTCAGTGGACAATCCTTTCTTATATCCCCGCTGGTTCTTGTGAAGTACTTTCCCAAGTGAGGAACAATGTTACCACAAATTACTGAATCCGTAATTTTGCTAGGAATAGGAAGGAGTGTTATTGGCCTGTAGTTAGAACAATCGTCTTTGCTGCCATTTTTCCATTGAACATTAACCAAACCGATTTTCCATTGCGAGGGATAAATCCCGCTGCATAACGTTGCCTACTCAGATTTGCAACACACGGGCTAAATTCTTCAGCAACTACCTTCATCTCTCCTGCCGACAGGTTGTCTACCCCATGAGCTTTGTTTCCCTTGATCAATTTGAATTTATCTTCAAAAGCACTGTCACTTAACACTAAATCACCTATTGAAGGGGTAATTCTA
>CALNXI010000772.1:115188-117688 GCA_942486025.1 Porites evermanni
CACAAATATATACTAATAATATATGCATTCTTGAGCTCTAAAGCATGTTAAAACGTAAAACCTTTCTTCTTTCGGAACATTCTCTATGTTTTAACAAAAACCACAGTAACTTAATAGCTATAGGACCTTACCAATTGTAAATATCTCGTAAAGCAAGACTCCATAGCTCCACCTATGAAAACAAAAAGACACATATCTGCGGTTACATTTTAAATAAATAAAAATAAAAAGGTTCTGCAGTTTTTTACACGTAATACACATTTTTTTCACTTCTAGTTTAGAGATGAGAGAGGGATAGTTTTGCATCATTAACGCTGGTTAACCCAGTGACATTAACCGTCTTGCATGCTTCCTTCTTCTCACGTGACGCGAGATGAGCTTCTGTTCTGCAAATACCAAATTATTAATGCATATATAGAAAGTTGTCTTACACGTCGCTCTTGGTGGTGTATCGTCCGTAAAGCAGGGCTTCATATGCGGTCCACTTCACTGGTAAACGACCCTACATATGAACAAAGTAAATGACTATAAGACAAATGGACGACGAACATGGAATAGCGTATTGGCAAAAAGTAGGAGGAAGTGAAAGATGATGAAAAAGTAATGTACTTCCTTGCTTCCCTGCATCTTAGCAAAAAAGAAGGTCGGTAGAAAAATACACTCCGAAATAAAAGGTCAGAAGGCCATCTTAAAATTTTTAAAATAATGGGTTGCTGCAAAAATAAAACTCAGGCTTCGTTTACACGCAGCTTTCTTTTTTACACTTTCTTCCTGTCTTAGTGTGGAAGAACAAAACCCAACAAAGTTTCACTGCAACGTAGCCGTTCTCTAAGACTTTTATCAGGTATAAAGTTAGCAATCTTCTTTTATATGCAGCTGAATTAAAAAGTTATGCTTATACACCTGAAGTATGGAATCTAATCCCACGTTTTGGTGACAGGCAAAATAGTCTCTCTTATGCTTTTTTAGGATTGTCAAATGTTTTATCAACTTTACACATACTGCCTTAACTTCGTGGCCTATAGTTTTGGGAGCAACTCTTAAAGCATGAAACCTAGAAAGCAACGACATAATCAACAAAACCTTACGTATTTTCCTCCGCGGGTAATGGAAAGGATTGCGTGCCAGTCCTATACTGTAGGTTTGTTTCCAATATAATACAAACCTTTGTCTTCCTTTCATAAATATTTTGTTCTTGCACATCTCTTGCCATTCCAAAGTCTGTCACTTTACAAGTTTCATTTTCTCCAACCAGAACATTTCGAGCGGCAAGGTCTCGATGAATAATCTGCAATGTGAGATTTCATTTCACACATTTTTACATTTTTCATCTACATCAGTCCAGCCGGAAATAAGTTTTATGAAATCGCCATTGTCGAGGGGGTTTATCAAAACGCAAAAGCAAACGTAGCTGAAAGTGAGGGGACCTGAGTGTGTTCTTCACTGTTAGTATGTATCTAATTTTTCTTGGTAAAATGGAGACAGTCTAAACCAGACTCTGAATACATAATAGTCAAATATTTTAGCTTACCGCTCTCGATGAGAGGTAACTCATTCCATCAGCAACTTGCCAAGAAAACTTCATCAACTGTTGTGACGTCAGACTTGTTTGTGGTTTGATATCTGGGTCTTTGAAATAAGTGTCGTTTAATCCACGGCTCTTTCTCAGGTAACCCAGGAGATCCCCGTACGGAACATACTCGATCAAAACGAACAAGGGCTCTGAGTAAAAAACGATGTATTCATTTAGTCATTCACGGACAAAGAGACTTCACTCAGACTGAAAAAGGTACAATTAAAATAACAGGAATGACCCTTTACTTGCAGCATAGTAATTGGTGACTAAAGACAGCTTACATAAAAAATAACCTACCAGATTCGGTGACGCATCCAAGCAGTTTGATGACGTGCGGATGAGGCTTTAACGTCTTCATCACTTCAAGCTCTGATAACAAATCCTTCCTGTCGGAGTCCGGCGCGTCAGCTGAAAGGTGAGGTAAAGAGAGTTTTCATTGTGAATCGTTTGTGTTACATTCCTTTATTTTCCCGTTAGCCTATTCGTACATTATCAGTTACACAGTGATTAATCAAGTTATCTTGTACCTTTTAACATTTTGACGGCCACCTGTGTGACATGTTGTCTTTCACGTAGGCCTTTAACCTTTCCCCTGGCAACCTGACCAAAAGCACCTTTGCCAATTATCTTCTCAATAATCACGTTCTGGCGAAGAATCTCGTAAGAAATTGATGATGGGTTTAAAGGTTCATACTGGCTTAATGATGAAGCGTCAACTGACGGAATGACTTTCGGTGAGCCAGATGATTGGCGTTCCTTAACCAGTGGCATATAATGTCCAGACGAAACCTCTGAAGTCATTTGTCTCATGGAAATTTGTTCTGGTTTACGATTATCCACTTGCACGGCAGCCTTAAATAAACGAGAAAAGACCACTAAACTTGACTGTTTACTTTTTTGTCGATATCCGCCTTTTATGAGAAT
>CALNXI010000772.1:125188-152425 GCA_942486025.1 Porites evermanni
AATTTTGTCTGACTATTACAGAAGCGTTTTCTCCGTTCTATCTCGGGGAAATGAAAAACTATTAAAGTCTCAGCATTTCACGCGCCGTTAGTCAGGTAATTATGCGAGTTCACAAGCCCCACCGTTGCATAAAAATTAGCTCTGCAGTAAAAACCCCAAGAGAGCATCTTGACTTATTATTATAAAAAAAACACACACACAAAAAAAAACAATTAATAACTTAACAACGATCAATTGAAAGACGCGACTAATAATTGCTAGCAATAAAACCAGACACGTTTCTTAAGACACAAGAAATCAAGTTTATGACCCTTTATTAAAATAATTGCAAAAAGATTATATTAAAGATTCTATTAAAGTAGTCAAAGAAGGCAAGCAATCCTTTTTTACACTGCGCACAATGTTTTACTTACCCCTCTCTCTTTTCATTTTTATTTCCCTCCTCCTCCCCCACAATTTTATTTTTTCCCTCCTCAATTTTTTTTATTCCCTCCTCCACAATTTTATTATTTTCCCGCTTCAATGGTTTTATTCCCTCCTCCACAATTTTATTACACTTTGTGTATATGTGCGTGTGTTTTGTAGATGTATCCGAGTTTTAGCGCTAAATAAGATATAAGAAGCCGTTTCTCGGGTTGCTAGGTGATTCCTATTTTCCTTTAATAGACTGTCCGAAAACCGGGCTCAAGTTACTTAACGGGCAAGTCGAGGCAAGCCTATTGTGCCTATTGTAGTATTCGCTCATTAATAAACCTATCCACTTCACTATATATGGAGGAAGGCACTTAATAAGAATGGAGGAACGCACCTATTACGTATGGAGGAACGCACTTTGCCCCTAAATTATAACAGTGGGTGACGTTACGGACTCGACCCATGTGCATATTAATGATTTACTTCGACCTAACTCGACACTTACTCGACACCAATGAGGAGTAAAATGCTGAAGCATGACTACTTTTCCCTTTTTTATGGTACGTACAACTCAAAAGTCTAAAACTCGCCAAAATGGCTTCTAAATAACTCGAGAAGCGAACTGATCTGTAACATACAGAGCAAACAGGTGAGCCATTTTATTCGAATCTTTTCAAAAATTAAAAAAGCGGAATTTAGAACCCATTTTGTTTGTTCTCATACATTCTCTTATAAAATTTAAATGCAAACGAACTTCCACAGAGCTTCCTGTGCTTTAATTAGACTGTGGTCCTGTGGCATGCAAGTGTGTCCTGATCCATGTTGTGATTGGTCGCCATCACTATAAACAGTTTTCAAATATTTCCGAGATGTTCACGGTTTTGCTAGTTTGATAGTCTAGAAATTTTATTCTTAAAATTTACCAACTTATAACAGCGAAGTCTATAATTACCTAGCAGTGCTGTAAGAATTAAGGGAATTAAATTCTGGTGATATATCCGTACATCCCCATACATTTATTATGCATAGATGTTTCCAGCGATGTATGTAAGCTATTTGTGCGAAAAGGTTTAAAATTACAGCATGCATTATAAATGTTGGGGTTTGTACGAAATCCTTCCCAAAATTTCGCCTGTACTGCTTGTTTTGCACATTGAGCACAGAGGGCTCGAACAAATTTCTTTAGTTATATAACTTTATATAATCACCCTTGTTCGCCTTCTTCTTGTCCTTATTTCTCCTCCATATCCACCAAGCGAAGCCTCCAGCAAAGACAGCAAGCACAACAATAGGTATGACGACAGCAAGAATGATTGGCAGTTTATCGTCTGGAATTAGACAAGGAGTCATTACCACAGCCTTACCATTTTATTGGAATAGTTTGGCGCTGCGATCCATTGCAATGGTTATAACGAAAAACAATTTCAACTAAGCTGCAGAAGGTTCCATGATTACTGGTGATTACTGTGTATGTTTAAGATGTACTTTAATGTAAAAGGGACGAAGAGCATTGATAGATCGTACAATAACGTACTAACTTTTCTCGAGTTTGCTGATTCTTTTATACTTGTTTGACACGAAAACAGATTTATTGATTCGTCTATCAAGATACACACCTTTCTTTACGATGAGGAAACTTTGACTTGTGATAATAATTACATGTGACGATAACTACATGTAAAAACGCTACAACATTTAGTTTTCGCGGTAACGCGCTACATCAACACACACACACACACACACGCACACACATACACACACACACACACACACACACACGCACACACACACACATACAAGTTTAAGGCTGAAGCAAATTTTCCTGAAAGTCTTATGCGTTAGGAAAAGATTTAAATACACTATTTTTCGGCCTCGGTCAGTCCTAAAAAACCTGTGCTCTCGGAATTGAGTACCTCAGGCAATTGTTTTTTTTTTTCCTATATGGACCTCTCAGCCGGCAAATAACACAATCATGTACATTTAGTTTCACTTCAATCCCTTATTCCATCTTTAAATAAAGAAAGACAAAGGCATTTATGATTATAAAATTAACACCTTTTTCTTGTACCTACAGTGTACCAGTTAATTATCAGGCTCTCTTATAGTTCACACTTGTTCCGTTAACTAGCTCTCGTTAATTTACCGATAATTAAAATGAATGAATAAAACAGTGTCTACTGGTACAAATATTTAATAAAGATATAAATCATATCATTTTTTTGTTAATCCTGCTCGTCCATTTTTTTTTCTTTTTTGCACCTTTCGTTGTCTATCCCAAACTATTAAATCTTATTAGAGGACCAAGCTAGAAAAACATATTATAAAACCCCACAAAAACCCTGTAGTTGTTTTATCTTAAAACACCATCGATCGCTACCTGATAGCTGAAAATCGTTGGAGGAACAATACATATCGAATTAAGTCATACCATCATGCACAGAAGATGTTGCTGTAGTTTTTTCAGTAGGTGGCATGACTGTACTTTCAGTAACAAGAATTCCCTAAGTGAATAAGTGTTTAACAGCGAGTTCTCCAAAATTGTTAATTGTGGCAGCTGTTCGAAGCGTATGAACTACCGAAGCTTCTGATACAATCAATGTAAATTCAAGGGCCAGTTTGACAGTTAGACTTCCACAACTGCAAGCAGAGAGACAATCAGAAGAAATTTTTGCCTTGTGTTGTTTTAACGCCACGTCTAAATGAAGATGTGACCATTCCAGATGTATAGAAATTTAATTAGCACATTAGGGTCCCTCCTTTTTACGGATTGATCTCTGCGTTAGCGCTGTATTACTATACCAAATGAGCTATGAAGACCAATACGTGAAGATCGGGCAACTGCCATGGTCTCATCTTCATTAAGGCTAGTTATAGTTATAGTTCATATAGTTCACACGATCATCCGGATACCTTTGGTAATTTTTTTTATTTTTTTTTGGAGCCACAAAAAAAATGCTATCTGTCCTCTTTGAATTTTTGATCAACTCAATGGCATAAGTTTACGTCACTATGACGTCAAATTGTTGATAGAATTTATTGACAGAACCCAAACTTCATCCATTTCCCCCCAAAAGGTACCAGTGCAGTGAAGAATATTATAAAATTTAGTAAGGCGTCTGATAAAATCATGAAGTTGGCTTACACACTGTTAACTTATAGCAAAATCAGTGCCGTCATTCATGATTAAACAAGGACCTGAACCATCCGCTATCTTGGATTATATTTCGTTTAGCTTAAAACCGTATAATTCGAGGAAATCGTGTAATGATTAAACAGTTTCATTTCAGACTTTGTATGAAAAATTTAACATAGTTGTTAAAACGTAGAAATACAAAGCAGCGAAAACTTACTACAACTATCGCGTAAATAACATCTATAATGACGAAATTCACCATTCAGTCTTTGAAAAAGGAAATCGATGGCCTGAAGAGTAAACTGGAGGCCCTAACCAGAGATTTTAAAGCCCTTAAAGAGCTCCTGGAGAAGGAAGAGTCAACGGACAAGACGGGACAAGATGGCGGTCCTTCGTCGCAGGGAAATTGAAAACGGCTTGCAGTTTCTTGGCGACGAATACGATAACTTACGGAATTTAAACACCGCTGCCAAGAAGAAACCTCGCTGTCTTGACCTTACAATTTGACGACGTCACTTCTTCTGTTCTTGTGAACATTTACAATGCACTGATAACACCTTACTTAACCTATGGTCTTATCCCTTGGGGAAACGCCTGTAAAACGTATCTCGACAAAATACTTATCGTTTAAAAACACGTGCACTACGCTTAATACATTCTGCAAACAGAGAAGATCATACTTTTCCTTTATTCGTGAATGCTAAAGTATTGCCATAAAATTTCTTGTATCATGAATTTGTCTTAAACTTAATGCACGACATAGACGAAAGAAATGCACCGATAAATATTTTGAACTTGTTTTCAAGGACATCAAATTCACATCACTATTTTACACGCTCATCAACTCCACAAAATTTCTTCATAAAAAAATCTAAACTTGATGTACAAAAGAATGCGTTCTCTTGCGTTGGCGCACACATACGTACACGTATGGAATGAGATGCCAAATAGCTTAAAAAAACATATCAAGGCGGACCTTCAGAAAAAAACTTAAAAACTGAAATGAGCTTTATTAAATATACTGAAAACCGAAGACAACTATATAGATAACGACAAAATCATGGCCAGACTTAACTTACAACTCTTCTCTCTATATATAACTAGTGCCTATCATCATAATTGTTTCTTTTTCTTTGTCCTTTAACTAGTTTTCTTTTTTTTGGTTTAATGTGGAACCATATTACTTATACATTTCTCTCCTTTTTTTCGGAAAAAAACTGTTACTTTGTTAATCTCTTTTTTTTTTACATCTGTAATATTTTAAAACTTGTGAGACTGACCTGCCTCGATTAGTTTTAGCTACCTGCAGGCCTGTCAGATTTGATTGTAATAGTTTTTTCATATATATAATAAATAAACTTGAACTTGAAACCTGACAAAGAATATAAAGAGGAGGCTATGTTGATTAAAAAAGAAAGGAAAAATCAAAACAAACAGGGTGGTGCAGTTAACCCAGTTCATGAATATTTGATATTTCCAGACAGTTCTAGAAATTGGTTACTCATACAATGTAGAAATTAAACATGACCTTATTCCATATACTCACCACCTTATACACTACTAGGGCTATGTGTGTGAAAATCGTGTGAAAAGGGTGTGAAAAGTGTGTGAAAAAAAGGAACCATGTGAAATCAATGTTGGAAAAAATACAAGTTCACCACATCAGCATTTCACATGCATGTGAACTTTTTGATATGCATGTGAAATTTTGTAATACGTGTGAAAAATTTTTGTCATATGTGTGAACTTTTTTTCCATGGACTTTATTACATGTGAAATCTTTTCATACATGTGAAACAATTTTGTCATGCATGTGAACTTCAAATTTCACATGCATAATAGATGCTATGCATGTGAAATTTTTCACATGCATGTGAACACTTTTAGGCATGTCAGAGTGAGCATGTGAATTTTTTTTCAGGGCTTGTTAAATGCAACCAATGAATTTCTAGTGAATACCCCATGAAAGGCATTTCATGGCTCATAAAAACTGCAAAATTAAATTTCATGCCATGCCACATCTAGCATTCTATGGCTCATAGCTGAAAAATATCAAACTAAGTTGACTATGAGGGTCATGAATTTTTGAAGAATAAGATTTGATAAGTTACTAACCTAGAAAATACACTATACTTTAATGCGTCAGACCTTTAAGGCAAGTGATCACAACAAACGTGCTGTTACAAATCATCATCATCATCACCATTAAAGGCGAACCCCAATATACCAAAGTGCCAAGCCCCAGAAGGGCCCTCTTGTAAAGCAGCGGACTGGAATTAACGTTCAAAGCTCTTTTCATGAACTAGCTTGCAACCAGATCTCTCAGTCAATAACTGTATTAATTATTATTAAATACACAGGGGTTTCAAAACAAGCCGGAGACTAGAGTTCTGCCGGCTACTCAACTGTATATCGCTGGCTGCGCTGGTCATAACAATTAGCTTGTGACAAACAATCTCGATTGTCACAGCCGCCTGCTTTTCCAGAGTTGGCGCCTACTTCAAAACATTTTGAAACCCCTGAATACACTGTACATTCTTCATTATATTTGGCTTGATTAAAACCTTTCGAGTATCCAATCCACATGTGCATCTTTACAAATATCATTGTCTTCATTGTTTGCTAGAATATGCTATATATATTTATGTATTTTATCAACTGTCTCATCTAAATTTGTGGGTTGTGTATCTTACCACTTGAGTTTCCACCCAGAAAGATGTGTACCATGATTTTTGTTAAGTGGGGAGGGCTAAATCCTGAGAATTAAACCATTCTTTTAACAGATCTTCATTGAGGACAAAACGGACTTAATTTTACTACTCCATCAGAAAACTTACTTTGCTAACATATACGACATATGTAACTACACTTTATGAATGTTAATGAATGTTTTGTTTCTTACTGTAACGTTCCTCGTTGTAACGTTGAAAGTCCACTTGAACATGAGAACAGTTCCTTGCTTTGCATGCCTTTTGAGTTTTCTTTTGATACCGTTCGTTCAACTAATGATTCCTTAAAGCAAACAACTGGCATGCTCTTGGTTTACTCAAGTTGTCTTTGGTTCAATCAGCTTTCCGTACCTGAGCTTATCCAACATGAACAACGTCCACAACACGTATTAGATTCATGTAGTGAAGGCCAGCATTTCCTTAAATTCTCAACGGTTTCCCAACTCGAAGGAACAATGTTAAGTTTTTCTCTTCCTTCTAACACTTCAAATGCACTGGAATATTCTAATCAATGCTGAAAATAACCGCTTTTTCGACTCAAACGAGTGCACTTTCTCCATCGCAATTAGCCGCCATGTTTGTTGTTTCCCAGGCTTCCCCGTGATTTTAGCACATGCGCGATTTGATTTACAATGTCACGTGCGGCTTTTCAACCAATAGAAAATTGTAAAATGAAGTTCCGTTGAATAGTTCAAATTCACGCGGACTTCACAAGCAACACAGCGATGCAAACGGAATATTTTCGTTACTTTCGGATAGATAGAAAGACTGTCTTTCAATAATACCCATGTTATTTTCGAGAGATAGTGATTAATTGCAAAATTCTTCACAAAAAGCATGTTTCCAAGTCAGCAACTCAGCTGGATTATTGCAGAAAGGTATGTTCTTCTTGATATCGTGGTTCGTTAACAAGAGCTTACTTTGGCTTTCCAATAACTTTGCGTAAGCTTAAACCTTCAAAGATACATCTTAATTTAAGATGCATGCACAGATATGCCATTGATTGATTCCTTTTCGTTTACTGCAGAAAAAACTGTAATCTTTGTTGCAAATCGTCGATGGAATACTCTGAAAATTTTATGTTCTGACGCTAGTAGGCTGTGGCAGACTTGTCAAGACCAATGTTAAATAAAATAGGAGAAGAAATAGCATAAGTTTCCGATATGCATGCAATGTATACTACAAGTTGGAAGCAATTAAGTTTCCAGTTAATTTATAATGGCTTGAGAGTTAAACTAAACCTATAAAATTTGAGTAGGTTTGTTTATTTGAGCTTCGATTCATAATATTCGTACATCTGCAATAAAGTCAAAAATAAAAGGCAGCTCTATCTAGTCTGATGTGTGGACCTTCAGTTCAGAAAGCTGTTCAGCCACTTTGAAAGAAGCAGTCAGTTAGCATTATTTTTTTCCATAAACATGCTTGTATTTTTCAAAGTTGTTTATTTACTTTGTCTTTTCACTGACATTGAGTGCTAGATTGCTTTTCTGTAACTTGGTATTCCTTAATAAGTGGAAATTGTAAATTGGCCACTATGTCATTTACTATCATAATTATTACAATTTATAAGAAATATTTCTAACCAAAAATTAGTATATTATTAGTTATTTTATTGATGTAGGAATTAAAGGTATAAAAACTGAGCATGATAGAAAGTTTTGTTTTTATTATTATCCTCCAGGCAATAAATATTGACAAATAAACAGGATTAGACATTGATGTTTCCAGTAGCCTTATGTGCCTTTTTTGAGTAACTTAAATTTACATTTAAGTTCATTTTAGGACATGTGAGTCAGTTGAACTGAGTTTCACTGTGTTGATAATATGAAACCAATTTCCTTTGCCAATCAATTCTATCCAGTTTGCTTTTCACTTTTTGCCAGTTTTATATAAATCAAGTTCTTCTGAAAATACCATAAAATTATAAATAAACCAACAGATCAGGCTATAAACCTGAAGTTGTTTGTGACTATATGGAAACACAACCATGCATGCAGTTGACAGTACTTCAGACAAATTTATTGCAATCGGAAAGTGCAAATGTAAATTTGTGAGTAAATTGATCTTTATAAGCTAGTTGATTTACTGAATATTTGCTTGTGAAACAACATACCCAATTTGTGTGAAGTGGTATGGGAAATTCTACCCTGCAAGCAGAGTTTCCTCTCTTGCATGGCTTTTAGCGTTTACGAAGTCGTTTGGGTGGCTTGTCTGTCGTGCGGTTGGTTTGTTTACCTGTAAACAAACTTCTGATCGCAGGGTAGAAAAATTCTATTGCCATTCATGATCTCCGATCTCTGAGGATTTACATGTGAAAGCTCACGTGAAACCCCTTGTGACGTGTATGTGAAAATAATGTGTGAACTAGTAGCATGTGAAGTTCTAGATGTTTTGCCATTCATTGAGGATTAAGTACATGTGAAAGCCCATGTGAAACCCCATGTGAAGTGTATGAAAATATGTGTGAATTTAAATGAGGATTTACATGTGAAAGCCTGTGTGAAACCCCATGTGAAGTGTACTTGAAAATATGTGTGAAAGGGATGACGTCGCTTCACACCCTTTTCACATATATTTCACTATGCAAAATTTCACATGCACGTGAAATATGTGTGTGAAATGCATGTGAAAAGTGTGTGAAAAACGTGTGAAAAATGTGTGAAAAGAGTGTGAAAATAGGACATTTTTCACATGTTTTTCACATGGTGTTTCACATACATACTCCTAGTAGTGTTAGATGCAACTGAAAAGGTAACAAGAACAGTGTTTAGTTGAACATGTTGCCCATTCTGATACATAACTCAGGGTTAAATTATGTCAAAAGTAAACACTTTTTGCTTAAAATCGTACCATCAGGTGGCTTTGGTGAAGTTTTACCAACGCCTGGGTGGGTTGTAACTAGAATTTCTGGTCGTGTTCCTTTGATGGATGAAACGTCTACATTGAAATTTCCAAGCTTCCCATTCTTAGCGGCGTCTTTAAGTATATTTAGCATCCGCTTTTCGGTGACAATGGCACTAAAACTCAGGGTGAGATCGACAATCACACTTCCACATCTATAAGAAGAAAACAAGGCTATTAGAGATTCACGAAATCGTCTGAGTTTGGGCTTCCTTTCACCCGTTGGTCCAGTAGCAAAGAGATCAGCAAGTGATTGGCATGTCACTCTTTTGACAACTCCTTCGCCCACGGTGAATTTTTCACCATCTCGGTAAGTTCCTTCATTGTGAAGATATGCCTTGATGGCACTAAATGGTAATGAGTCACATACATCTGAAGAAAAAGTTACCGAGTTCGATCATCAATGTGGACAAGACCTCTTTGCTCACCATGTGAAAGAAAAGAAAAACCGTACAATAAAACAGGCCGGTAAGCAGACAGAGAAAAAGGTACATCCAGCCTTAGTCCAGAGGTTCTACATGTAAATAATCTTGGCCAAGAACACTGGATTTATGCTGTTACTATTCGCACCAGTCCCTTGCATTCATTCGCTTTGCTCACCTATCATGGCCGACGAACAGGTCCCTGCACAAGCTGCAGTTCAACAAGCTCAAGCGTTGCTTCAGCCTGCCCAACCGCCGGTGGCTGGTCCAAATACTCCAGTCGAGCCTAATCCTTCTCCCTTACAGCTATATAATTTTTCTTTCTTGTTGGTTTTGTTTTTGTTGTTCAGACTTTTCTGGCTTGCTTCCCCACCACGTTGCTCGCCCCGTTCTGTCTTTATATGCTATCGTTAGTATTTCCTCGCTTCATTTTTTCTTTACTGTGTTTTTCAAATTTCTCGTCTTACGCCTCCACACGCCTGGCCGGTTGTTCGGTTAGAACTGTAATGCTCTTCTCTTTGCCCCCGTAAAGTTTTTTTCACGCTTGTCTTTTGTTTTTTCATTTAGTAAATTGTTATACTTGCTTTGCCTCGCAAACATTGGGTTTGTGTAGTGCTTTTCCCTCGCTTCCTGTAAACTTTTTACACGCCTGTATTTTGTGTTATTTAGAAGATTTTGTTACGTATGCTTTGCCTTACAAACATTGGGTTTGAGCAGCGCTTTCCTCTCGCTTCGTATAAACTTGTTGCACGCCTGCGTTTTGTTTTATTCAGTAGATTTTGTTTAATATGCGTGATCCGCCTCACAAACAACGGGTTTGAGTAGTGCTTTGCCCTCGCTTCCTGTTAAATGATGGCACGCTTGTGTTTTGTTTGATCATTTAGTGAATTTTGTTATGCGTGCTTTGCCTCTCAAACATCTGTTTGTGTAGTGTTTTCCCTCAGTTCCCGTAGAATTTTTGGCGCGCTTCTGTTTTGTTTTATTCGGTAAATTTTGTCACCTGTGTTTAACCTTACAAACCTCGGGTTTGTGCAGTGCTTTTCCCTCGCTTCCTGTAAGCTTTTTGCACGCCTGTGTTTTGTTTTATTCAGTAGATTTTTGTTATGCGTGCTTTTCCTCACAAACTTCGGGTTTGTGCAGTGCTTTTCCCTTACTTCCTGTAATTTTTTGGCAGGCTTGTTTTGTTTTTTATTCGGCAAATTTTGTTATGCGTGCTTTGCCTCTCAAACAACTGTTTGCGCAGTATTTCTAAATTCCCTCGGCTCTGGTTAAATGTGTACGTACCCTTATTTTGTCCCCTGTACTATTTAGTGAAGTGTTTTGTTATGCGTGCCTTACCTCGCGCATTCCAGTTTTTGTTCCTGGCCCCTTTGATTTGCACGCTTTACTTACTCTTTGTTATTTAGTTTTGGTAGCATGCCTACCGAAGTTTCCCGCGCCTATTTTTCGTTTCTCCCTTCTCCCATGGTGGCCCTGAAAGGGTGTCTTCTGCCCTAGTCGGATTACTGACGCTCAGGCTGCTATCTCTTGGATAAGGTTATCTCGCGTATCCTCTACGCCTTACGTTTGTCCTTTTTTCTTCAGTTTGTTTTCTTGTTACCACTCAAGGGTTGGAAGCCTTTGAATGGTTCGTTCATGTCGTTCTTTTCGTATTCCCAAAATGACCCCCTTGCCCAGCTGTTGGCTAGGGTTAGAAGTTTGGAGGAGGCTATAATGCAACTGCAGTACCGGCTCGCCTCGCAAAGATAGCTCAATATGGCTTCCAGAGAGAACAACACTTTGACAAATACGTCGCGCTTGCTATGGCAGAGCAGCTTGCCACCGCAACAAAGTTGGCTGGGGATGAGAAAGCCCCGACTTACAACGCCATTGCGTGCACCCTTTGGGAGAAGCTTCCAGTTCCGAAGAAACAATTCAAAGCGTATATTGTTGCCCTGTTGGCTGACAAGGAGTACGCCAAAGTACTTGAGGCGGTCACTAACGGTGACAAGTCATTTAAAACTTCAGCCTCCAGCTCCAGTGGGGTCACAGCCCAGCCTTTTCCTCGTTCATGCTAGACGGCCAAGAGTTTTCTTTTACGCTTACGCCGCTCCTGGTCATATTGCTACAAGGTGCTTTAAGAGGTTTGGTGGTCGCAGTTACCCGCAGTCTTGTCCTCGTCCACTTATGTCACCTCCTAGTGGCCCGAAATACATGGCGTTTTTCCCCTTTCATTGTTATTCATAGGCCGACGCTGACATTTGTTTCTTTGTATCCTATCTTTGCTTGTGTAGCAGTCTGTTCTCGTTATTTTTAATAGGCAAGCTTTGAATTAAAGTTTAAAGTATATTTTGTTACTTGACTGTTTCGTGTCCTATTAATCCAGTCCGTTGTTTACCCGTTTGCTTTTAGGCTATTTGTTTTATAGTACTTTCATTTTCATAATTGCGGGCCTTTCAGCTCATTTTGTTAGTCAACCTTAGGGGTGTCATACATCCTTTCTTGCGTTCAACCCTGAACTTATCTCTTCTTCCCCTTTGTTTTTTATTTTCCAGCCTCCGCCCAAGCGTATTAGACTCTCTTAAGGTCGGTACACACTAGGCGACAAGTTGCAGCAACAATTCGCCGTGACAGATCACTTGGTGTGTACAGGTTCGGCGACAAGTTGCAGCAACATGTTACGGCGACACATCGCAGCGACAAATCGCTTCGTGTCTACTGGGGAAATTTTGTGAAAATCTTTGTCTCTGCAACAGAATTTTGTCGCTGCAACAAGTCGCACGACAAAATTCTGTTGCAGAGAAAAGAATTTTCACAAAATGTCCCTAGTACACACGAAGAGATTTGTCGCTGCGACGCACATGTTGCCGCAACTTGTCGCCTAGTGTGTACCGACCTTTACGCTGTTCCAGATCGTGGCAGCGTACGGATAAGTTTGATCCGTTGTCTGTCAAACATAACAGCATTTCCTGGGTTCATCACGATGGCCCTAGAGCCTCGTCCTCACTTCCCTCAGCCTTATAATACTCACTTGTCTACGGTTTGGATCAACAGTGTTATTCGCGGCGACTTAGCAGCGGACGTTTCAATGCTTACCTTTCCAGACCCCGCTCATATTCTTGCCGGTCAGCTGCATCAGCATCTCCTAGCAGGGATCGACCTAGCCGGTTCCATCACTTACCTACTTTCGCAAACTGTTCTCGCTTGGCTATAGAATAAAGTACAAGTGCAACGCTTTTTCAGGAATTTGCGGGCACTTTGACTCTTCCTCCCCTCCCAAGCGAGTGTTCCGCAATCATATTTCTTGTGCACCTTTGCCCGAGTTTATTTGTGACACGATTTTACAGCGTCTTGCTACTGGAGTCATTTCTATTCGGGGCAAACTGAGCGAGGTAGGTCCTCCTCATCTTGTCATGCCGCTTACAGTCGAACCTTCTAAGCCTAGACTTTGCAATGACAATAGATTTTTGAATTTATCGATGATTGACCAGCCGTTCAATCATGACCACCTCGTATCAAACTGTATTCATAAATAAAGCTGTTGTTTTTCTCATTCGTCTCGGTTGTTTTGCCTATAGGGTCTACCTCCGGTTGCGCGCAACTTTGTTCCCGCTACCTGCTGCCCTGAGTGTCAATATCCAAATGATCAGGATTTCCGGTTTTGCCAGATGTGCGGGTTTCAGAGGCCTGTCGTTTCCTCCGCCCAGCCTTTTTCAGCTTCACGCCCTGATATTTCCGCCATAGATAGTCGTCTCAATCAGTTTTACAGGGCATCGCTTTATCCTCCGCTTATGCTAAACAGAAAGCCTCAATGAAGAACGAATTCCACGCTTTTCTCTGTTCTCTGCTGGGGAATAAAACGCTTCTTTCTACCACGCCTAAAGATGTTTGTCGCTTCCTGGCATGGAATGACTCCCGGGGAAAGACGCAAGTCCATGTAACCTCTTGTCCTAACCTAGGGAAGCACAACGTTCATGACTGTGGTTGCCCTACTCGCCTATCTTTTGCTACCGTGGAATCCTATATTGGAAAGCTGCGGGCAATTTGTTTCAAAGATGTAGGAAGTGGCGGGGGGAGGGCGTTGAATTGGCGACTGGAACACCGCTCTTGCTTTGGGGAAACCTACGGCTCCTGCTGAGGTTCAAAACTATCTTAAAGCTTTTTCGTCCGGGCAGTTACAGGCTTCAGTCACTACAAAGCAAGCTCCCCCGCTCTTCCCTTCTAAGCTCTTTCATATGTCCTGTTTCATTCTGGGAAAAATGTCTACTCCTGATATCACCGACACCCAACTTATCGTTTATGCGAGAGACGCCGCCTTGTTTAAGGCGCTGTCTTTCAGCGGTGACCGAGCAAATGATCTTAGTCTAGTCAAGACTCAAGAGATTATGCGAGGTCTCCCGTTCAATCACGTCTGGGGAAAGTCCCTCAGGTACCGCTCCTCCAGTCTTTTTGCGATACGACGCCATACGGATTTGTCTCTATGTCCAGTGAATGCCATAGAAGTTTATGTCGCTATTTCCTCTGTGCTTTCTGTGGACCTGTCTACCGGTTATTTGTTCCGACCCCTCACCTCTGCCGGGAAGATCATCAATAAGCAGATTGCCAACTCTATCCTACAGTCTCGTCTGCGTGAGTATTTGCGAGGGGCTCAGATTTACGACGGCGAAACTCTGCACAGCTTTATGGCCGGGGTTGCTATCACTCTAGCCCTTTCGGGAAGCCAACTGACAGATATTATGGAGAATATTGGTTGGTGTCACGCTCCCGCCACGTCTCATTACTTAAAGGTTGCGCAGGTCCTTCGCCCCGGAGGTCCTTCCGAGTTGCTGTCTCGCAACGTCTCTTCGGCCCACGTCCTTGTTGCGCCTTATTCTGGTTTAAATAGTCTGACCAACTTAACAGTCGCTTTCCCTGCTGGCCCTTCACCCTTGTTTAAGGTCTCTAGGAGATAACATGTTGATTTAGCCAGGGTTAAAAGCGAAGCTCCCATTAATAAATTTGTAATTTAAATCAAAGAATAAACTTGTATTCCCTAAATCAGTTAACTTTACAGCACATTCATACGACTTTTGAGGGAAAGGCTAAGTGATTTTAGAGAAAAATAATTTGCAAACAGTCTAAGAGTGAACCAAATCTTACATCGAGTTGATAGCCTAATATGTGCACCCTTCGATCACATTTAAGAGCCATAATGGCTCTTGATCACAGTAGATTAGGCCTCGGAAACAAATTATTGGAAAACAAATCAGGCCCAATTTTTTGCGTTCGACAAGTTTGTTTTACAAAATCTTGCTAACAAATCTGCGGGCGTGTAAACCAACCTTTTATACTTTTTATACATCACATCTGAGGTGAAACACTACTATGAGGCGCTGTTTTTATCATACAGACCTCGGACAGAATGCAGTATTTCACAATTTCGAAATAAAAATTGCACTCATTCAATATTCAGGACGATCGAAACATGCGTGGGCTTTTAGCGAAACCGCTAAAAAAATTTCCAAAATCACCTATACGGCCAGCCGGTTGCGAGCTGTGGAGTGTTTGAATGAACATTAAAAGAGATACGCTTCAACATAATAAAGAATTTGTCATGTTTGTTTTTTATTTAATGGTTTTATAACGATGGGTAATCTTCAAAAGCGTTTGATACAGGCGGCATTTTGAGTACTCCTGCGAGCGATGTTCATGAACGACTGAAAACAAACGGCACAGTGATGAAAATTACAAGAGAGACTACTGACAATCAATAAACTAAATATTCTTTGGAACGTTTTCTTTCTATTTGCGGTGAGAAAATGTCCAAAGGCTTTTCAAAGTTCTGTAAGCTTATATCAAACCTGATATGTATGCTCGTTCAGATCATTGTCTCAAATCTTACAAACGTGAATAAACTAAATAGCAGCATAAACTACGCTCGACTTCATTAAATTAGATATAAAAAACAAACATCAAATACAATAATTTCTCAGACTCACCATTCCAGATGCAGCTCCTGGACGCCTCTCAAGTAAGGCCAGAATCGCTTCAGACTTTCCAACCCTCTTTATACGCATCAAGCAAGGTGAAAAACGAAAACGATGCCATCCGAAATCGGATTTCCGACTTTGACAAACGACGTATTTCTCAACCAAAAACCCAATAAACAAACTAGCCATGAATAACAGAGGACTTTTGATAGCAGCTGAATTTCATTTTGTACATCCAGTAGAAAAAGACAGTTAAAAACATCACAAGTTGACACAAAACTCTCTCAGCTTCAGTTGTCAAAGTAAACAAGTTTCAAGATGCTGCATAAAATTTCCTCATGAGCTCACCTGTCAAATTTTGACCAATCAGAACATAAAAATTGGACATAGAGTGTGACCAACGCGTGACTATGGTGAGAAACGTCAAAAGCAACTGTCTTCCCTGCCTGTAATAGCTGGCTGAATTTTCGCGTCCGAGGTCAGTTTGAAATCAAAATTTTAATTGTGCGGCACATAAACACAACATATTCCATATGAATTTAAAAAAATTAAACTTGAGCCTGCGATCATTTTAATTTTATTTACTTGTCAGCGGTTACCTTAAAAAGAATACTCGACCTCGATGGTAGCTCGAGGGGTCGACACCTGAGCCCGCGATACTGTCAGGTGATACTGGTCAGCGGATACCCTGTTTTGACAGCTGTTAATTGATCACAACTTTGATGGGCAATATGTGTGCAATATCCGGTGCTGCCAAACTAGCTAGAAAGTGTGAGATCGAACATTGGTTGCCCTGTGGTGCGGAAGGACGGGCGGGCGGTGTACAGTCACGTGCTTACCAAATTTTCTGGGATGGGCAGATTTACTTAGCTATAGGGCTCTGCTATTAAACGTTTAACTTCTTGGCTCGGTCGCTTACCTCAATATCTTATTCAGCGAGCGTGAAAGGGACTGTCGCGAATAGTATGCTGTTCGATGGAATAAAAAGGAATACAGTAATCTCATTACCTGACATTATTTACAGTTGTGCTGAGGTAGTTACTTTCATTAGCAAACACGCCCCTCATCTAGAAATTAACAGAATTAAGAAAATTAATATATTGAAATTATAGTTCATGTAAACAGGCACTTAGTTTAGCCTGTGTAGCAAGCATTTCAGCGGTATGTTGCATGCCGCGCAGAAATGCTCGCTAAACAGGCTAAACTAAGGGCCTGTTTTTACATGGAACGAAAAGATGGTGCCAGTAGGGGGTTTTAGGCACCTTAAATCCCAGCGTTGATTTGTAATTACTGCCATTGTACGTGTTAAGATTAAACAATGTAGCCGCACCCACCTTAGCAGGGTCAAGTAAACGCGATCTGAATAGTCCCTTCCTTCGCAGAATTCGCGCTCCCCTTTCTGGGCTTGCTTGTCCGTTATTTCAAATCCCAAAGCACTTTCCTCGGTCTGAGCCCTCTTCAAAAGTCCTGTACCATTTCTAAACTGTCAGATTTGTTCGATGCTTTTCTTTCGCCGTTCGTTCGAATTGATATCTACTGAAATATTCGCCCGGGTTGTCCCATTTAGAATGGAGATGAGAAACCATTTTGGAAGGAAATTCGGTGCCTTTTACGCGAACGTGGCCAGTGGTAATCTGAGAACAATATTATTAAACAATGGGTTTCCAATTTTACTGCGCTCACTCGTATTTAATATTTTTCACACCTTGAAGATAGATTTCGCATTTCCGCGCGGCCATATAATATCCTCTAGTTCCTTTAAACATAGCACAGTGAACAAGTCTCGTATTGCATCTGTCGGAAATGGTGTCCTGAATGGCGGGAGTATGTGAGGGAGAAAAATTCGATCAGAGTAGTAGGCCTGGAAAAACCTCTTACCCTGACTAAATCCTACTAGCAAACCCATATTGACACTACAGTAAAAGTTGTAACTTTACCGTAACAGAAAGTTCCGTTGACAATGAAGATTTATTGTATCGTTCGTCAGAGCAGTCTCCAACTTCGATGACCATTGTAATGTTTATCTCTTTGCCTGCAATTACTGTTGAACAAAACATTTATATTATGATAAAGCAACCGAACAATAATAGCTAAAGTCTACCCAAAACGTTTTAATTTACTGAAAATTAATTACGTTTTTATCTAAAAATGTAGGAAAAAACCTTATTATTAAGTGACGGTGTGTCTACAATAAGCTTACAGTCTGCCAATATATTGAACGATATCATCTAAACTATGAATTTAACTTCATTAAATGGGACTGACTATGATTTTAATTTTAAATTAGAGTTTAAGGTGGCTCCCTAGAGTATTTACTAATAATCCGAGCTATCAAGCATACCTTACAGAAGGAAATCTAGTTACTTTGTCTTTGCGATTTTGTTCACGAGATTCACCGCTAAGGTTACCCATATAAGAAGCCTCCTTTATTAAGTTTCATTTTCTGGATTAAGGCCGCTGCCATGGAAACATCGCATCCTTAAACAGGCAGTAATTTTGTCATTTTTGCCCATTTTTCCTTAATATTTCTAATTTCCCGCGGTGAAATGTCTTTAAACTTTGCCACTTTATATTAACGATATTGCTTAACATTTTAAAAAGTGGAAAAAACATGGAGTCGTTAAGACAGTTTTGCCAATATTTTGAAATTTGTAATTTTTCTTTATACTACTACATGAGAAATTTCTGCAATTTGATTGGCTTAGAGCAGTGGTATTTCAGCTTAATTTGAAATACCTACATGTGAAAATTACAAACCTTTTGCGGGTAGTAGTATAAACAAATAATAGCATGATTTGTACGTGATATTTGGCATAAATATCACTCGTGGTATTTATGCCAAATATCACTACAAATTATGCTATTACCTATACTAATAGAGGAGCTAAGCTCTTACAGATTTTGACAATAAAATGACAGTATAAAGGTACTGCGACTGTTAAGAAATGAGGCGATTTTTAAAAAAATTTACCGTAGGAAACGTGAGAAATTCACGGTTAATTAACTGCGCTGACGTCACAAAAATCCAAAAAACATGCGTGGTTCGGGGTCGTGTGAGCAAAATACGCGCGCGAGCCATCACGCCGGCATGCGCATGATGCACAAAGCTACTGAAAACATGTGGTTTCTTTCAGCTGTTTCTTTGAAGAGTACGAAAGCCATTGTTTTGAAGCCCTTTATTAGTATTATTACGGTGATATCTCGCCAGTTAAAAAGGAGAGATAGCGGATTCAATTTTATACCTAACACAGGATGTTTTCTTCGAAGTACTTGACTATTGTTAAAATTCGAACCGTGGTGGTCACTCGTGAGGATGGCGATCGCCGGAGATAAAGACGGTGGTTGTGCAAGGATCGCAATAAGCCCTTCATTTCCTAATCTGCTGTACACTGTTTGCAGATCTTTAAATGTCAGCCCACTTCCGGATACTTTTTCAACCTTGTTCTTATTTAGGGATAATTTCGACGGTGAAGTTTTTCTTTAAAGGTCTGCTGTAAAAGATGGCGCCGATCTATAAATCGTACATCATGTCCTCAGCTACACGTACAAGACCGTAGGTCTCGACGGACAACTATTGCCTTCGTCAAGGGTCAATCTGTGAGTAAAAATTATTTCTCGTTGTGCAAAAACATTTTCCAGTGCATCTTGCATGTGCGTTGAAGGACGTTTGAAACAACAAAAAATACAAGGATGTTGGTTCGTCGATGGAAAGGTTCCTTCGATTAGGGTGCAAGTTAAGTGGGAAACCTGTTTTCTGATAAGTTTTTTAAACAATGTGATAGAGTCGGCAAAACAAAAAAAAAATTACACTCCCTGTATTCTTGTCTTAAAGCCACTTCTAGAATTACTTAAATCAAATCAAATGTTAGAGAAGTACAGGGACCGAGGAGCTGTGCCAGGGAAGACAATCTTCATTGTTTGTTCGGGAATTGGCCCGATCTTTCATATCTTTCCACTGACCGTGAACCAAAGGCCAGAAACAGCAACATTGCTTCCTTCTGGGTTAGTGTACTTACTTCTTTGTTTTCTAAGTAAAGTTTCCACTCACCATTTACTTCGACTATTCAACGTTTGTCTACTTTTGAAGCGAAAAAATTGATGTCTTTGGAAAATTTCTGCTTTGTTTTTACATACAATTTACTCTTATGGAGATCGATAGCGACTTATAACCGGTGTAACATTGTCTCCTCTCATAAATTTTTGACCTACACTAATCAAATCTTTTGCACAATGAGCTTCAATAGAAAGTTAATAAAGTTTTTTGGGGGGAATATTTCGAAACTGAGAGGCCATGTTTGTTTTAATGTTTGCGTGGACGTCTCGGGGATTTTAAAGCTCGCGCCATACTAGTGCTCAGGCTGCTCACGGCCAATTTACTCTAGGGAGCCACCTTAACACACGTACAACGGAAGTGTACATGTAGGCAGATATGTCCAGTACTGAACACAGTTGCAAAAATTTGTTAGCAAATTTTTTCGCAAATTTGAGCAAAAAAAATGATTTTGTGAGACACTTGCAAATATCGCAAAAAGCAAGAATAACAAATTTAACAAAATTCTACACTTATAAAGAGGAAGGTAAAAAAAGGGCCTCGAGAAGTCCACAAATTTCGCAAAAATCGCAAAAGTACTCGACCAGTCTTCGTACAACCCGACCTCCCACAAGGCTACTACTATCCGGACTCTGACGAGACGAGCGCAACTAGTTTGTGACTCACCTGACAGCCTACAAGACGAGACTGATTATCTTAACAACGTTTTTAGTAAGAACAATTACAACACGGACTTTGTTAGACGGAACACTCACAGTAACACTGATTCCAACACTCAGACCAACTCTGGCCCTGTTACGACAGCGACTATACCGTACATCAGAGGCACCTCTGAAACTATTGCACGTATATTACAACCTTACAATATACGTGTTGCACACAAACCGATAACCACTTTACGGCGACTGCTTACTAATGTCAAGGACAAAGACAAACCGGAGGACAGACAGGGAGCAGTATACAAGATCAAATGCTGCGACTGCCAGGCTTCTTACATTGGTGAAACCGGCAGAAACCTAAGCACGCGACTGACCGAAGAATGGTGACGTCAACAATCACATTGCTGAGCACCATTTAAAGACGAAACATCAAATTGACTGGGACTCTGCGACATGTATAACGTATTCTACAGACTACTATCAACGTCTTACTTTACAAAGCTGGTTTACTAACTTAGAACAAACGCCACTGAATCGTAGCCAACAGTTACCAGCGCCGTACAAACGACTTATTGACGAGATCAAGCAAAACAAACTACGAGAGAACAACTGAACTGACAATTTGACTAACAATAGACGACTGTTTAACTGTGACGATAGACGGATCGAAACGCACCAATCACTGATTACGAGTCTTTATAGCCAATAACATCACGGCTTAACTGACAGACGACCAATAACATCGCGACATAATTGACCAATCAGATCAATAACCATAATACCATCAACTGACGTGATACAACTCACTTTGACTCTGAAGATGACTACCGCACAGGTTGTCGAAACGTCAGTCACTGTCAACAACAACAGTCCTGTTCAGGACTACGTTCACACGGACGATCAAACTCAACCTATTTAAGAAATTTCCTCGTTATCTAAAACGACTGGGTAACAAATATCGCAAGAATAGCAAGAATAACACGAATAACTAGAAGAAGAAGGGCCACGAGAAGTCCGTAAATTTCGCAAAAATCGCCGACTTCAATAGGGCCTTCTTTACCTTTTTCTTTTTTATAACTCTGAACTTTTGCTTACTTTATTATTCTTGTGATATTTATAAGGGTGTTTTCTTTGTTGCAATGAAATGTCTTGTTACTTTCGCGATTTTTGCAGACTTCTTTAGATTTCTGCAAGCAATTTCTAACATGTTTTTGCTAAAATTGGGAGAAAAATTTGCTAGAAAATTTTTGCTACAGCTTGCAATCCTTGTTGAGTTTGTTACTCTTGCTATATTTGCTATTCCTTCTATACATTTCTGAAAGCAGTTTCCTTTAAATCTTTTTTGCCCAGTGTTCAATCCTGGACTTAAGTGCACGAAGGAAAATGAGGGAAAATGCATGGATATATTCTCAAGGTCGCCTCTTTTAGTTAAAAAAATATGAGCGTGTTATCTTACAATTCTAGCATACAAGTAGAATTATTTCCACTAAAACGTGACAAAATTTCTGTGATACTGCCGCTTTAAAAAGTATAGTTCTCATTCCTGTTTCTGAAAACATTTACGTACGAAAATAGTCGACACGAAAAGGTGTCTGACTGACACACTCTAAAAATACGATGTAGTTAAATTGAAGACGTTTGTTTGAACTAAACACAAGAGGATAAATTCCCCATTCTTATAGTACTTGAGGCAGCACATACGGTGTGTACTATTATGGTAATTCATTCTATATGATCACAATGTACTGCCAGTAGCCTAGCACCTCTTTAAGCCTTCTTATTTTCTTTGGGCAGCTATACGTCGGAGCTCTTTTCTTTGGGGGTTATTTTCCAATCTCAATTTTGCCCGTTCATTGTTTTCCCAACCAGCAAGTCCTGTGAGGCCTTGGTACGCCGGCCAGTTCATTTGAAAGATAAACTCCTATCTTTATTCCTTTCCTGCATCGCAACTCCCCCGCTACTATAGTGAACGAGAATGACCTCTCGCTACTTTATAGGAATTAAACAAAGGAAAATAAAGCCAAAATAACTCTCTACCTGTTCAATTTGAATATACAAAGCACGAAATGTGAAATTTACTCGTCTTTATCTGATTTCTTTGGTTCCGTGAGTTCTAGGGCAAAACTTTATGCACGTTTACGCTAACTTTCAGCGTGTCATTACGGTAGCATTAGGGCACTAATTAACCTATGCTTAATACATGGAGCTAACCAGTATTTATCTGTTGAGAGGCAACTTACCAACATTGGCATCTGCTGAATCACTGCCTTCACTATTTGTCGCTGTGCAAGTATAAACAGTATCATTTAAGACCTCAGGAATAGTCAAGGTGCCAGTATTGCAGTCGTTATAGCATGGACTCCATGTAAATGTCGGTTCAGGAAACCCTTCAGCTTGACAATGAAGAGCAAAACTTTGTTGCACAGCAACTCTGTACTCTTGTGCAAAATTAACAATCTTGGAAGGAACTAAAATAATAACCACATAAACATCAATACCTGTTCATCTTCACCTTGAATATTTTCTACGTGTATCCCACCTTCCCTGAGAGACTTAATAGCAACATGCGTGATATGATACGGTGCACGCGCAGTTTTTTTCAGCAAGACTAGTCTCCACCACGGTGAAACGTCCGACGCGCTTTTTTTGCTTTATTTTTCAGTGCGATTTCACTCACCAGAGACACGAGTAAGAATCTCCAAAAGAATTAGTTAATTTACTGTGCTACGCGCGCTACCGTGAACACCAGACAAAACTTTTGACATTTTTTTGACTTTTTTTTGACAAGTTTGATGACCGATGGCGGGAAAGTTAGGCGGTGAACCAGCAATTAACTTACTCTGTCATTTTTCTTTTAGCTCACCTTTTGTGAAATAATATAAGCTTTGTAATTACTGATCAAGGAAGGCTCTTACAATTTCTACAATGCTACACGCTCGGGTTACAAATGTTTGTAAGTAGAGTTTGTACCGTTTTTTGCCTTTGCTATAAATAGATAAAACCATTACGGCAAGTGTCTCTTAACAAAAGATTTGTTTGCTATTTTACGCCAGCTAATGTTCAACTGAGATTGAATAGGCACGGTGGATGTTTTGATAATGGCAGACCTCTTCCTAAGATGCAAAGGGAACGAGTATTGGACCTTTATCATGATAGATTCGGTCACCGCCGAATCGCACGGGAAGTTCGTTCGAGTCCTGGCTTTGTGCAGAAAGTGATAGATCGTTACAATGAACAAAATTCATCCCTTAGAGCCGTAAGAGTTGACTATCCTAGGCCAAAAATTGATGAAGCAGCCTTAGAATATATAGAAGTACAGAAAGTAAGAAAACCAAGCATTTACTCGAGCGAAATACAACAGAGACTTTTACTGGATGGTGTTGTCCATCCCGCTAATTTACCTAGCGTATCACAGATCAATAAAGTCATCCGCAAAGATCTTGCGAAGACAAGAAAGAAAATTAGTGCCATTCCACTTGAATTCACAACCCCTGAGACAACAGCGGCAATTGATGATTTTCTCACCGAAATGGCTGACATCAACCCAACGACCCTGCACTTCTTTGATGAACCCAGTGTAATCAAAACTACAGGAAACAGAAAATATGGGAGTGCTCCACTCGGAGAGCCCAGTTTTGAAGTACAGCGTTACGCGTCTAATGCAAATTTTACTATAAATCTGTTGCACTCTTTTTGTGGCGTGGACTTTTATAATATACTGGAAGGCCCGTCTAAGGGGTTAGAAATGCTTAACTTCTTTGACGAAGTTCTTCAAGAGCAGCGAGCTGATGGAAGTGCAGTGCTTGAGCGCTGGGATTGCGTGATCATGGATAATTGTGGCTTTCACCACGGCCATCGTGTTGAACCAGTGCTCAGAGCCATGTTAGCGGATTGCGGTGTAAGACTATTATTTTAGCCACCTTACTCACCGCATTTTAATACTTGCGAATTTTCCTTTAATGTGATAAAAGCTTTTTTACGTCGCCACAACATACTAGCTGTCAATGAAACAAAAATCGCAATAGCACAGGCGATCCTCAACATCACCGCGGATAACTTCTATGCGTATTTCAAGCACTGTGCATATTTTTAAGTTAGGAGTTGGTAATTATAAAGTCCAGAAAACTGAAGTTAAAAAACCTACGTAATGCCTTCGAACACAACTTACATATTTTTAGCGAAATCAATTCGTTATTTGTTGAACACTGTTGAATGTTGACATTGTTGAACAGACCGCTGAAGCAGGGCAGAAAGTACATAACTCAAACTAACCACCACTAATTTCTTAGTGAAAAAAACATCAGNAAGTTAAAAAACCTACGTAATGCCTTCGAACACAACTTACATATTTTTAGCGAAATCAATTCGTTATTTGTTGAACACTGTTGAATGTTGACATTGTTGAACAGACCGCTGAAGCAGGGCAGAAAGTACATAACTCAAACTAACCACCACTAATTTCTTAGTGAAAAAAACATCAGAAACGGAACAAATGAGTCTTACAGTCTCAACCCTACATGAGACCGGGATTAATAAAACGTCTTCTAACCTTCTATTTAACCAACAAATTAACATGATCACAAATCTCAGAATAAGCTAATAAGCGTACAACATGCTTCATTCAAATAAGTTTACACTTCTTTTTGTTGACATTCTACACGGGTTACTTTTATAAAAATGAAAAGGGAATATGAAAACGCAACACCAAATATGAAAAATGTCATAGAATGCTTGGAATAGTAGTTCATTCGTTCAAATAAATGTTTACATTCGAGTTCTCGTACTGTTCTATAATAATAAGTGACGTAAATTTCAGTTTCCAAACACTTGGAACGTGTTAAGTAAACTTTCAAAAAGTTTACCAAATTAGCAATTATATTAAACTTTGAACAAAGTAAGCGAAGTGCTTTGCTGAGCTTTTACAGATTTTTCTCGTCTCGTTTGACCGCTGTAGAAGGCTAGTCTGATACGATAATTATTTTACTGTCCCATTAACTGGTGGTGATATCACATTTGTTACATGTGTTATTAAGTGGCAGTCTCCCTAAGACCGGTCTGATGACTTTCGGGTCGGAAAAAAGTTTGTCTTTATATTCTGTGGACAAAAAGTATAGTATTTGGTATGCATGTAATAAAGCCGGGCTAGTATGTTCGATTTCTTGCTTTTCTTTTCTGCCACAAACCAAAACGACTTCCGCCATCCTAGGGCAGAATTTGGACCGATTCACAGGTCGAAAATAGCGACTTTTCATAGAGTACCTGCTAAAAATGAATAACACCACGGCATTCAGGTACCTTTGAGCTACTAAACATCCACATATCATAATTGTTGGATAAAGAATAAATAACTAGGAGAAATCGAAGACACCCTACCAAGCCGCCGGTTAATGAAACGCGAAAATAGGCTAAAATAAAATGTAAAAATCTCAAAAGTAGCAATTAAACTAGGCATAAAATACCTTTTCCAGGAAAGATATAACCTTGATCATTCAGATTCAAACACAAACCTGCGGAAATTTTTCTGTGAAGAAGGCAAGAGACGGCTTTTAAAACTCAATTGCCGTGATGTTTACAACAAAAATTCAAAGGTCACGCTTGAAGTAAACCTAATTCGATTGTAAAAATTGCGAAAAAAAGGGGGGTGTTCGCAGCTATTCACAAGTGGGTTTTAATAATTTTAATACCTTACCTATCATACAACATCATTCACCTTTTATTGATACTAGTAAAAACATTCATTTTGGTGTTTTACGTTCTTGATTTAAGTTGGAGTTTATACCCAGTTTTAATTTCGCTGGCACCACTTAATTGGGCCGTTTATGGGAGAGAAAATAATCCGCGGCTTACTCTGGCTGCGGGAAACATAAGACGCGAAAGGAACCTGATTTATACGAGTACGGCTTACAAGAGACACGAACTCTCGTATAAATAGTTCACGACTTAGTTCGCGGCAAGACAGGTCCGATGATGACGTAGTTTGTTTTGGTACCTCACGCAATTTGCAACAATGGATCGTGCGAGCAAAATGCGAAACGATTTTTGCGTTTCAAATTAACAGTTCGGTCAGGTGTTGGCATGTTGCGATACTTGTGCGGCGAAAACCTGGACGAAACGTTCGCCAGCGATCAATCGAGTGGTTTGATCGAGATGTTCCTGCGATGGACGAAATTTTCGGCTCTCTCGGTTCATTTTCCCACCACTGCAGCGCGCGTCTCTGGCCAATGAAGGTCTGGGGTATAATTGAAAACAGAGAATGCTCAGCAATCGTTCACGGCTTTAGCAAGCCCATACCCGCCAACTTTTTTTAATTCATAGGCATGACATTGTTATCCTGAGAGTGCCAGGATTTTTCGTAGGGTTCCGATAATATCTGAAGATCTCCGAAGACGTTCTGAAGACTTCCAAAGACGTTTCGAAGATACTCCAAAGAGTTCCGTCTAACACGTCGTCTCCAGTGAGTTTCCCTACTAAAATAAGAGAATTCGGAGAAAGTCGATCATTCACATGACATGGACTTTCTATTCTCAAAGTGGTTCTAGTTTCTTTAAATAGTTAAAACATTTTTCAAAACGAGACAGTTCATGTTGTAATAGCTCCAACATTTTTACCAGGCGTGAGTAGGCGTGAGATCGAAGTTTTCGATGCCGGCAAGCGTGACACTTGGCAGGAATACGTTTGAGTGCGTTTGTGCGAACCAAGGGGAAAATGCTTTGATCTTCAACAAAGCTTATTTTATAAGGACATGCATTACAAAGCATGTCTTCAACCTCTCAGTATTAACACATGGGACTTCGTAAGGATGCCACCTACTGCGTACATTAAGTAGGGGGGGGGGGGGGGGAGCACCCTGCGGGGGGGGGGGGGGGGCCCCAAAAATATTTTCCAAGACGCCAAAGTGGGGGTTTTGTATAACTTTGTGGCTCGCTTTTTTTGTTGAAAAAAATCCAAATGAAAACCCCCTTCCAAACGCCACTCAAATT
>CALNXI010000772.1:152704-165522 GCA_942486025.1 Porites evermanni
GGGGGGGGGGGGGGGGGAAGATCCTGCAGGGGATGCGGGGGAGTACCCATAATACTTTTCCAGAGCCTCAAATCGGTGTCTTTAGTAACCTGTTGGATCGACATTTTATGTTGAATAAATCCAAATCGAAAGCCCCTTCTCAATGGCCTATCAATTTGACTAAGGTATTTGGTATAAGCCACAACACCCCAATCCCTGATACAGTGAGTGAAAAGTGAAATAATGAGACAACTAAAGAGGTAATCAAGGTCAGATACACTATAAACATTACTTTTACACACTCTAAGGAAAATATATATAATTATTTTCTTTAAGCAATATACACTACAGATCATCGTATCATTGTTCATTTACATGTAATTTGCCGTGGTCAATTTTTTCACTGACATTCCCTCTGTTTCTCAGAAAATTCAACACTCTTACAAGCCGCTGCATCTAGAATTATTAATTTTTGCATTATTATACATTGTGCTCACTATCTGTCTTCTCATTGGCTAAGAGTCTACAGCTAATTTTGGAAATCAGCACAACTTAGTGTAATCTGTAGGTTGCACACGCAATGCATGATTTCCAATGACAATATCAATTCAGGTTCCTTGAGACGGTGTGTTTGTCATTATTTTCTTTAAAACAATGTATAATAAAATAAAACAATTATTAGATTCGATTTTTGTGATATCCTAAATAATCAGTCTCAGTAAATATTATCAGCCTCGGCCTTCAACTCAGCTGAAAACACTTACCTCGACCTTTAAGCTGAATGGTCTCTTTGTTGCTTCTAGTTGGTTTAATAATGGCAATTTGCTAAGTTTTTCATTCGAATGCTACACTAAAACTCTACGACACCTTCGAGTGCAAATGTACAACCTGCCAGGACCAACGAGGTAACCTTCAGCTAATGGCACATGTGCTTTGTTTTATAACATGTTGATTTTCAGGATTTGTCTACATTTCGTCCATTAAGTATGAACTACAACTATAGCACCAGCTCATAAGAGGGCAGCTGGGAAATTCAGCAGAAAATTAACCAGCACAAATAAATAGGCAATGATAAGATGGCAAACGGATAAATTGTATTTATTTCATTTTGGGACTACACTACACTCACTCCAATTTTCAACATTTTTGTTTGAACTGTGAAGTTCATTTTGGGCTGTGGCACCCATGGACCAGTGTATTTGTTTAAAGGGAAGAAGGCAGACAGGCTGTGAATTCAAGGGCACACTAATGGTTTATACACCCCAACCCTAAATTAAATTGTTTTAATAAGAAAAAAATGTAAATGTTTTTATATGTCAGGTACAATGTACATGTACAGCTGTAAGCGCATACTTACATAAAACATTCACTGTGATAGTATGGTTTACAGGACTGCCCACTCCATTATCAGCTATACAGCTGTAATTTCCAGCATCAGTTTGGTTGATGCTTACAATATTCCATGTAGCCTCTGTGTGAAGCACTTCACTCTCACTACCATTCTTAAAAACTCTGATCCAAGTGATGTTAGGTTCTGGTTCACCAGATGCTCCACAGTACAGGTTCAAGTTTAATCTTTCTTTGACAAACTGTTCATCACTCACATTATTGAAGAATCTAGGTGGAACTATAGGAAAACCAAGAATTATTCAAGGTGAGATGTACAAAAAAACAGTTTCTGCAAACAGGGCATGATTTTTTCCACTGACAGCAAAAAAAATCTGGGAATCTAAAAAAAGAGCCTAATGTATCACAAATTTTGTTAAAGTTATAATTAATTGGTAACAGAACTTAGTAATCATACTCGCGATTAAACAAATCGGACGACCGTAGATTTTGTTAATCACTTGTAAGGTTACAGACCGAATTGGACTCCACTCAGTCCTGTTACCATTACTAATTATGTTTTGATAACTAATATCAGAAGTAACTGTGTGGCAGTTTGTTGTTTAATAAGAGCAGTATAGTGGTTATGAATTAGTCCTTCATGTAAAAGTTACACTGTACTTCAACAGAAGCTATTTTGAATTTACAAAGGAAACACTGTGTGTATTTGCCAGGTTTCTAAGAGCTACTACAGTGCGTAATATTTTTAGGCCATTTTACAGTTATGGATGGAAGCGAGGCTGGAGTTGACCTTGTTTTGACACAAACCTTCCTGCTTTATTATGTAAATCAAGTTATTCTTATGCTAACAAGTATATTTCAAGGACAATTTCCACAACAACGCAAAGGAGGTTTGTATCAAAACAAGGTCACCGTCAGCCTCACATTCACTTGAAGGCTAGATACAAAGTCCAGAACTGTAAAATGGTTTATTTAAAGCACTGGTATCGTTAGATTAAGATTACATTTTGTCAAAAACATGCAAAATTTTGCAGATTGCATTTACCTGAAGCAGTGAAGAGTTCACTCAAAAAACTGGGAAGGTAATCTACAATTTCCAATGAGCTTTTACACTTAATTGCATTGGCAAGTGCATGGGTGAGTGCTCAAACTCTGAGGGTGGGGATAGTATCACTGATTTCTCAGTCTCTGCCAATTCTTTTTAAAAGTTCAGTGAGTCCTTTGTCCTTAATACGCAGTGCTTCTAGAATACAACGCAATATGAATAGGGTTCACTTCATTTTTGTGGCCATGAAAAAAAAATAAATGCTGGCAGGTTCCTACCTTAAACCTCTGTTATATATTACGGCCTAGGACCCTTACATGTAAGTACAAATGGAGGCCTTAAACTTTCAACAGTATGATATTCAACGAATAATAAAGAAGAAGACGGCAAAATGCTTGGGTGTGACAAATGTGACAGGGCTGTTCTTACACGTTTTGTCATGATCTTCACTAAATTAATGTTTTCCTGTCTTTTACAAAAAAAAGATCTGTTTAAAGGACGGTGAAGTTTGGGAGAAAGGTTTGCCATCTCCTTTTCTTTCCCATCCTGTTGCATAAGCTCGTGAATGATGATGATAATAATAATAATAATAATAATAATAATAATAATAATAATAATAATAATAATAATAATAATAATAACAATAAAACAATAACCTTACCTAAAACAGCCACTTCAATGTTACTTTTCCATACATTTCCGGGAACATTCAACTTACAGCTGAATACTCCTTTATCAGAAGTGGTTACTTTGTAGATAACCACGGTGATGTGTCCAGTGGCCCAGGTTACGTTGAATCTAGAGGTGAAGTCCTTGCCTACAGTAACTTCTTCAGTTGATGGCAATATGTTGGCCACCACATTATTACCATCTATTTCTAAAGTCACAAATTGAACTGTCTGGGTGGCACTAAACCTCCAGTTCAGCTGCTCATTGATAGACCCTTCATAAAACTGTATTGTGCTTGTATGTACCTCCTGACTGTCTGAAATTGTCGTAACTGGAGGAGGCTCATACCAAGTGATACTCTGTGCATCTGAGTTAAAATTTGAACACCATATTAATATGAAAAAATAAGAATAAAAAAATAGATGCGTTCTAAGCTGTAACCATGGCAAGCAGAAAAAATGTTGATATAAGTCAAATTGCCAAAAAAATACCAATTTGGTAACCTTTGTTCACGATGCAGTTGTAATATGCCAAGCCAAAGTCTTTAATTAATTGTTCTTGTTCTTCCTAAAGTTGTGCTGCACATGTATGATGTTTTTTTTAATAACAAAATAACTAAGAAAGTATGCACACCAAGAGAAGCATGAATTCACATGAAAGTAGTACATGTACATTAGACAGGTAAACACAGATGTGACATCAGAATCTTTTGAAAACACATCTGAGCTAGTAAGAGTTTCCCTTTCAATCAGCACCTGCGACAAAGAGTTTTTTTATCAAAGCCATAACAAACTTTTCTCCCATGCTTACAAAGCCTGATATTATTAAAAACTATTAATAACGTTCAACAGTTTCAGAGTTTGCATATACAGTACAGCTGCACATCTGTATATACACGTATAACTGTCTTGAATTTTCCCAACACCCTCCCGTATAATATCAGGCTATGCAAGCAATTGAACTGTCAGATGACTAAATGTAATTAATCATCAGACATGAGTTAACACAAAGTGGATAAGGTAATGCACTGGTGGGTGATTCTTGCCTGCTTTGTCTCCTTCTTTATAGTTCTATCACTGCCAGTCAAATAATTATTCATCTTGTCTAATAATGCTTTAAACAGGTTGGGACAGCAAAAAAACTGTAGCTGCCCTGATATTCATCTGTATTTTATTATCAGGTTTCAAAAACAACAACTGCCACACCAGGGCCAAGTGAGGGGACTACTGGATTTGGATTCAACTGCAAAGCTGTGTGTGCATGTGGAGTGGGGGATTCAGTGTTCAATCTAGGCCACGTTTTGTGTCATTGACACAGAATATTTTAATCTGATTCAAAATAAAATTGTCGTGGAGTCATACTGATGCAAAAAACAATTACCTCATATAAGAACTTCCAAAGCAGCAGGCTGACAATAAAAGTAAACTTAAAAAAAATACGTGAACTTACTACCCTAAAATGAATGCCCGAAATGACTATCATTTCAGGCTTCGTTTTCTGACAGGCATTCCTCGCAGTTCTAAAAAAAGCAGGAGCATGTGTTGCGTACGATCGATTCACGCTTTGTTTGTCACCTTTGTTCTTTCGTTTTCGAGAATGGCAGTCCTGGGTGGGGTTCTTCCTTATAAGAGGCTAATGGGGATGTGCCGCTGGATGGCGTCGCATTTTCACGACTGGATTGACTGTAATGGGGTCGCATTTTCAATAGAGTTACTAGAATGGGGTCGCACATTTTCGGATTTTTGGGGGTAAGACAGTTCTTCATGTTTACAGTTAACAAACATACCAGAATGTTTGTACTGTAGATGAAAAGTAAAATGTTCTTCATTGAATCTAAAAAATGGGTCAATTCATAAAAATAGAAAGTGACTATGATGGGATGGCGAAAATTACATATTTGCCCAAAAGTGACTAAGATGGGGTCTATAATAGGCCAGAAAATAGACTATAATAGGGTAGGGCCCTGAGAGGCCACATACTCAGCAGAAATTAACCCAGCCTCCATGTTGATGTTATCAGTATTTGACTGTTTAGACTCTGTTTACTGCAATAAAGGAGTCAAAACTGTGAAAAGCATATTTACAGGGTTCTAATAAAGTGCCGGCAGCTGGCTAAAAAACTGGCTTCTTCGAGTTTTGAGCTGCCTACTTTTCGGGGAACTAGAGAAAGGTGTGAAAGTGAAAGCCACAAATCACCGCCTACTTTTACATCCTAGCCATTTACTTCAAAACTTAATGAGAACCCTGTATTTAACTATAATATACTGGTGATACTTTTGATGATGTCTGTTGTTGAAAGTTTCAATATTATACTTTGACCAAACTATTTTTAAAATGAGCAAATTTAAAATGCCATGTGGGACATATGACCCACTTTGACTAATTTCTAAATTGAACACTGGCAACCCTACAAGTTAAATTTTTCCTTTGGTGGCCACTTGGCAACCAACTCTTTAGGTTTAGCCGCCAAAATATATATTAATAATAATAATTATTACTTATTAACCAATTATTAAAACTTTAAAGATGAAAGTTTTAATAATGGTTAATTAATGATTGCTTTTGAATATATAAAAAACGATTTTTTTTTAACATTTCTTGTTACTCAAATTTATTTTAAAACGTTCCACGCCGACTTGTAACTTTCTGGTTTCCATTGATTTTAACCCCAAGAATATATATTTATTTGCGTTGTAATAGTCTTCCCAGTTTAGCCACACATGTGGTTTCCGAGACAAAATTATGAAAAACAAATTGATTGCGTGCTGATTGTCACGTGTTACAAGGTTAAAAAATGTCATGTGCTAGGCAACTGACTTGTGCTCAGTGGAGCAGAAAAATATTTTTAATAGTAGAAATCTTAGCGAAGTAAGCATTCGTTCGAATGAACATCGACAAGATCTTCTAATCTTCTCCCTCTGGGATACCAGCAGAGGACCATTTCAGTACAATTGAGACAATTGATTCAATATCTTTTTCGTTTCTTCAAGTATCAGTTTTCTGTGGTTACCAAGTTGGCAACTATTTTGCGAATCAAGACTCCAGTACCAAAATTTTAGTCGCCATGATGGCTACAGTGGTCGCAACTTGGAGGGTTGCAGTGGGGGTTTCCAGGGACATCTTCTTTGCATGTTCAAATGGATTCATAACATAGCTCGAAAATTCGCCTAATCAAATTCAATAGCGCGAGCGTGCTTCATATTCTTATTGAGCACGCTGATGACGTCAATAAACTACTCGTAATTCCTCGAGTTGTTGTGAGCTTAGCAATCCTGAGTCTCCTGAGTGCATCCATAACTCAGCAATAGACAATGAAGCGTTTACCACGTGTATTGTAAGGAAATTTAAGAGGAACCGTTTGAATTTGTTAACCGATAGTAAGGAAAAGAGGTGAGTGTTGTTGTTGTTGTTGTTGTTGTTGTTGTTGTTGTCATCTCCGCGAGCTGTGCGGGCTATGGCGTGAGCTCATTCTTTGCAAAGTTGTTTTCTCTCAATAACAATTTTTCCGGCACCTAAATATGGATTTTAAAATCATTTTAGAGTACACTTTCTCTCACTTTCAGGATAAAAACATGAGATTAACTGTGAGGAAAAAAAATATATTCACGTAAACATTGACGCGTACTGCTTTGAGCGCGCCCTACAATAATAAAATTTTCAGTTAACTGCTGCATTGATCGCTTTGATAATGTTATAAAACAATTAGTTCATGCTGCAGCTGTGCTTATGTCGAGATATTGAGCACTTAAGAAGTTTGGAGAGCACTCAAGAGGCTAGAGTTGCACTCGGCTGCGCCTCGTGGAACTCTTACGCCTCTTTCGTGCTCTCCAAACTTCTTAAGTGCTCAATATCTCGACATACGCACGCTCACGCATGAACTAATTGTTAAATAGCTGTTATAAAAAATTATGATTAACAGATATCTTCACGCAAAGAACGCATTAACGCTACTAATGATAAGCCGTATGCAGTGTGTGTTAAACTCTCTGAGAGACAAACTGAAATTCCTGTCACTTTTATTTCTTCCCAGCATGCAGCCCCTACACATTTATAGTTGTTGAGGATGTTAAAATGTGCACTGCAGAACTGCCCTTATCTTCGCATCTGTTTAGAGTACTGTATCTACACTGACTACTCATCATGAACATCCTTTTCATTCACAAAGCCCTTGAGATAATGTCTGTATGATATACAAATAACTTATGTATATATCAACATTATTTGAATCAAAACTGATCCAAGAAGAATGAACAAAAAAGAACCCTTTTTTATTTGGCTCATACTTTCCACAACTACAATGTAATTCAATAACTATTATAATTGCAGTGTTTTCAAAAGTTGATATAATCAATCAGGCCTAGGATCAGAACAGACCAATAAATTTTAATGCTTTCTAGCGAGTTTTGTTATCCAAACAACCCTGCAAGCAGAGACTACCTATATTTTGAATGCCAGTTCAAATAGAGAAAAAGTAGCCTCTGTTTGTGGGCCAAAGGAAAATGGCCTTGTTGGCACCCTTTACACCTACTTTTTTGTGCTTTTGTGCGACTTTCATTAAAAGATCAAATTTTAAGCGGCAATTTTAGCCACACTTTTATGGCATTTTCCAATCTTAATGCAGCAGTTCTATAGGGCACATATATAATGAAAGTTGAAATCACCTCAGCTCAAGACTGCTGCTTAACAGGTCGCCGGGCACCAGAAGCACCTCGATTTGGCCGCAAGTGACTAAAATTTTTAATCAAGGAGCCTGTATAGGCACCTGAAACTTATGATTCTTATGCCAACTTCCGGTGAACGAATGACAAAATACCCTGCTCATTCTGCACTGCACGCAAAACCTTTGGTCCAACGGCTGTAGGCTAAAAAATACAGTCAAACCCCGCTTTACCGACACCCACTTATATGAACAACTTATTACAGACAGTTTGGTTTGTCTCTAGGGAAAGAAAGCTGTTACATTTTCCCTAAATTCAACCCGCTCAATACAGACAACCCGTCAATACGGACACTTTCTACAGCCCCCTCAGTGTCCGTAATGTATAGATTTAGCCAGGGCTAGAAGCGAAGCTCTGATAATAATAAGTTTCAAAAAAAAAAAAAGTGTAACGCTAAACGGGGACGACATTGAAAATGGCTTCAAGGCTAATAGATCTAATTAGCAAAAAAACAAATTGCACGTGCAGCACACTTTTTCTTCTAATTAGTAAAAAACAAATTTGAACGTGCAGCACGCTTTTCTGTCTTTCCCTTGCCGTTGTTTTGCACGACTTCAACACTGTTTTGTACGACTAAAACGTCAAACTTCCTAGTTACACATTATTTTTGTGGAGGAATTGTCGTATGTGCTTACCCAATATTTTGTTTCCTGTGTTCACGTTCGCTTTTATTTTTCACTGCCGCTCATTTTCACCTTACTGGCCTCTAGCATTTCTCATTTTCTCAACGCCGCTTTGAATTTCCATGTTTTTCTTCCTACAAAATTCGTCTCGTTTGTTTTCAATAATTCGCTCCAGCTCTTTCTCTGTTATCCACGTTAGTTTAAACATAAAAAAATAACGCCAAAAAGGACACGACTTTGTTGTTGATTTTTCTTTCTAAAAGTCTGGGCGGCCATGTAATTTCTTTCCGAATAAAACCTTGAGTTGCATTTGGGTTGCCATACCTGTTGATTGAGTTATTTTCCATTGGTATGCCTGTGGTGCGGACGGACGGACGAGCGGGTGGGCAGGCAGTCGGTCGGTCGGTGTACGGTCACGTGATTACCAAATTTTCTCAGATGGCTAGATTACCACATTTCCTTAGCTATGGGGCTCCGCCCATGCGCAGCGCGAAGCGCTGCGCGTGGAGCTCCGCTATAAATGGGGTTTGACCGTATTACCACCGATAAAAAGTAAACAAACAAGCACTTGTCTTGAAATTTGCTTCTGCTACAATTTACTTCCGCCGCAGTGAAGTTCAAGTTTCTCCACTGAAACTGATCTCGAATGAATTATTAGTCTTAAAACACCTTCAGTATTAAAATCTTGACATTTTCTCCAGCGTTTTATTCTTAGAAACGTTAGGTCGCTGTTGTATGTATTAAAAAGTTACAATGCGTGTAAAAGCAAGAGGTTTCAAATTACACCTAACATATGCAAATTTTACCTGCAAGTTAAAAGCGTTTGAACTATCTTGCCACGAACACAATTGGTACACACAGACATTTCTTTTATCATTTATTCAGCATTATCTATGCCTTCCTCTTTTTTGTTGTACACCTTGAGGTGATTTTTGCAGTCACCTTAGGGACAGACAAAAGAGGCGGCTGTTGTAAAGAGGTTACAAAAAGAATGATTTTTTAACCCATCAGGACAAATAAAGTAGACATTGTACTTTGTAGAGAGGTAGCCGTACTGAAGTATGGTGGCCCAACGTTATCATAGTAAAATTTGTACGATTTTGCAAAGAAAGAATAAAAAATAGAAAGAAACAAAAAAACATAAGCGATAAAAATAGAAAAAAGGGAGAAAAATAATAAAGTAATACAAAATTTATAAATATCTAGAAAAAAAAAAAAGGAAAAACATAGGTTTATATCAACCATGGTAAAATTATAATTAAGCAATAAAAAACGAACTTAGAAAAATTTTATTGGGAAAACGACATTTGGAAAAACATTGAAAATCAACAGTGAAAATTAATGTCAAAAATCAACAATGAAAATCAACATCGAAAACCAACACTGAAAACAACATTGAAAATCAACATTAAAAATCATCATTGAAAAAAATAGAAAACGTCAAAAAAACATCGATATTTTCCACGTGGCCTGTCGTTATCATATACCAGGATGCTTTGCATGCGTGCATTCAACACATTACCATCAGAAGCTCCTGATACATCAGGGTTGTTCGATTGGTGCCTAATACTTGCAGTATGTGATTATTAAAGTTTCCATTGTAAGCGCGAAACACGAAAACAAAGGAAGCATTAAATAAATTATTGTATATAAATACAGCCGGCTCAGCTTATGGCCCAACGTTCTCGTAGCCCGTGATGCTTTCCATCAGCGGATCTTGAGAGGAGCCCACAAGATATGAGGAGATCAAAACAGTCCCTCTTCCAAAATGAGGGCCCAAACCACACGTACTCTGGAGATGGCCACGATAAACTTATGGATTTCATGAACATCACATTTCCCTGGCCGTTTATGGTTTGCAAGATGTTTTTAGTGGCTACATTCTTTATTTGAAACTGTGGCCCTCAAACTCAGATCCTAAACTGATAGCACGGTGGTATTTGGAGCATCACCAACAAAAACAAAAGCAGCAGAGGTTGCACGAAGTTACCCAACTTCGGTGTCTATTGCACTTCTGAATGCAGGAAAATTTGTTAAGCCAGCCTCCAGAACAAAGACAGTACTGAACTTGGAGTCATTTGATCTACTGAACAAAGAGTGGAAAACAGAGAAATGTCTAACTCTCTTTGTAGATGATGACAAATTTGCATCTGGAGCATTTCGTGATGCATTCAAAGGAACGCCGGAAAGTGGTAGCCAATGTAAAAAACAATGGATGATAAAGAAGTATAATGACAAGTNTTTGCATGCGTGCATTCAACACATTACCATCAGAAGCTCCTGATACATCAGGGTTGTTCGATTGGTGCCTAATACTTGCAGTATGTGATTATTAAAGTTTCCATTGTAAGCGCGAAACACGAAAACAAAGGAAGCATTAAATAAATTATTGTATATAAATACAGCCGGCTCAGCTTATGGCCCAACGTTCTCGTAGCCCGTGATGCTTTCCATCAGCGGATCTTGAGAGGAGCCCACAAGATATGAGGAGATCAAAACAGTCCCTCTTCCAAAATGAGGGCCCAAACCACACGTACTCTGGAGATGGCCACGATAAACTTATGGATTTCATGAACATCACATTTCCCTGGCCGTTTATGGTTTGCAAGATGTTTTTAGTGGCTACATTCTTTATTTGAAACTGTGGCCCTCAAACTCAGATCCTAAACTGATAGCACGGTGGTATTTGGAGCATCACCAACAAAAACAAAAGCAGCAGAGGTTGCACGAAGTTACCCAACTTCGGTGTCTATTGCACTTCTGAATGCAGGAAAATTTGTTAAGCCAGCCTCCAGAACAAAGACAGTACTGAACTTGGAGTCATTTGATCTACTGAACAAAGAGTGGAAAACAGAGAAATGTCTAACTCTCTTTGTAGATGATGACAAATTTGCATCTGGAGCATTTCGTGATGCATTCAAAGGAACGCCGGAAAGTGGTAGCCAATGTAAAAAACAATGGATGATAAAGAAGTATAATGACAAGTTAAAGAACACCATTGTAGACAATAAAGACGACAGTGGAAATCCATACGAGAAAGCAAGTACAAATGCACACTGTGGCTAGACAATTAACCAAGCGGTTTAGAAGCATAGTACCAGAAGAATTTGGCCAATCATTTGCCTATAACAGGCTTCTACTCCGGGTTCAATGATGAGCCAGTGACTGAGAAGAGTTTTTTTCTGGCCAATTCACAAAGTATGTAAACAATGATGGAAACTGCATCATTCCAAAAGAAGATGCCCACCCAGAGTTTAAAGAAATCTTCGACAAAGCCCAGTGCTTAGCGTACTACACAAGTTTAATTACCAGGCAGCAATTGATGCTTTTAGATATTCAGGGTTCAAGATACTCCCTCTATGATCCCGAGATTGGTACTGCAGATCTAATTGATGAGGGTGAAGTCTTTTTTTGTTGTGGAAATATGTCTTCTACAAGTATTGACAGGTTCAATAATGACCACATATGCAATATGTATTGTGGCATGGTACAAAAGGTTCTTGACAGTGAATGAGTTAAGACTACATGTCATGTTACATCTTAAGTTAGGGAAATATCAGTTACACTGAATTTGGAATGACTGGTCGTTATCTTAGGGGAAGGGTCCAGAGCAAGTATCAGAGGGAAACACTAACTGTTAATGCAGAGCCCGACAAGTTTACAATAAATTACATGTAGTGGGATAGGTTCAAGTCATTACTAAGTTTAATTTCACTTTTGCACCAGTCCCCTCACTGTAAAATAATAAACACCTCCTTCACGAATCAGTTGTATTTGGTGGGCTACATCCTCTCAAAATCCAACACATCCTGCACGGGATTACACTGTAGTTTGTTAATTAGGGCAAACGTAACCACTTAACAACTTTGAATTTTCTACAAAGAATTTTGTGTGATAGTAACCTTCAGGTAGCTTTCTTTAACACTGAACCAACTGGTGGCTCCAGGGAAGCTACAATCCTACAGAAACTAGTTAAAAAAAATTATTTACCATGGATATTTTTGTCCCTACTTGTTATTTATTGCCTAATTTCTTTTTGACTGGCTGGGACACTGTTGATTTTACATAGCGAAACTGATTTATATAGTTCTCTTGATGGTCATTTTCCCTATGTTTGATCACTTCTGCAAGCCAGAAGGAGTCACAAAAGTTGAATGGAAGATGTGCAAAAATCCCAAGTGAGGTTTTAATGCTTTTTTGGGGGTGAAGATCAAAGTAAATGAGAAAAGAAGTTTTACATTTGTTAGGTTTACATGTGCAAACAATAGAGCAACCAGAATGGTTTGAAACTTAGCAGGAACCTCATGTCCTCTGACACTGATGTCAACAAAATTACTCCTATCATGGGATACTGTCAGTGCCCACAATTGTTTCTCCTGTGCTAATATAGTATGCATGGGTGATAGTACACTTGTATATAGATTACCATTCGCCACTT
>CALNXI010000772.1:170696-175696 GCA_942486025.1 Porites evermanni
TATTTGAGGGGGGGGGGGGGGGGGGGGGGGGGGAATAAGACAAATTAGTGTTTGGAGCTAAGAAACTCTTTTACAAGATACTGCAGGGGGAGCAGGGTGTATTGTTCATGGACAATTTGGTGGGTCTAGGAGTTGGGACTTGTACACATTCTTCTTCACCAATATTGATCTCAGACTCCGTTTAGCCCCTTCTATGATAACAACTATCAACTGCAGTTACCCCTTGATTCATTGAGATACTCCACATACTACCGTGCTATCAGTTTAGGATCTGAGTTTGAGGGCCACAGTTTCAAATAAAGAATGTAGCCACTAAAAACATCTTGTAAACCATAAACAGCCAGGGGAAATGTGTTGCTCATGAAATCCATAAGTTTATCGTGGCCATCTCCAGAGTACGTGTGGTTTGGGCCCTGTAAGAAACCAAATACAACCAAAAAACTTGTAAATTTCCATTGAGGACCTGCTTTTTCATTATCAAAGGTCTGTCCAAACGAGAAATGTCTGATGACCACACACTCCTAAAACATGTTTGGTGGCCAAAGTGGTCGTGATGTTGAACATGCTGTCCAAATGGTATGAAACATGTTAGATCTAAATGTAGAAGCCGGATAAAGCCTAGCATTTATGCAATACAAAGCACAAAAAATGTGAACAGGCATCAAAAGGGCAAAACTTTGCTCCACAAACACTGGACAATATAAATGTTTGGCAACAGGTGTTTGTTTAGTTTTGACAGACTTCAAAGTTTTGAATATATATGTTTGAAAACTTTTGAAAATACTAATGAACTTTTAATAGTTTCAATTTTCAAGATCACATCTTATTAACATTCATGAAAAAAACAAGTCCAGATAATCGAGGTTTGACTGCAATTAAATGAACTTACGGGATCGCATGGAAATCGTGCCAATAGCACTATTAGATAAGTTTATCTTACCAGCGATGTAAATGTGCCAGTCGGCCCTCTGTGCCGCTTCTTTTGTCCAACTTTTTCCGCGGCTCTCAAGACCTTCAAGGTCAACCTTCGTCATCACATCGTACACCAAGCCTCGTGGAACTGCCAACTGGTGGTGCTCTCGTAACTTTCAGTGCATTGATCGGTACCCCAAAAGTTGTCCTGGTCCACTAATTTCTTCTTTAACTGCCATTTCCACGACTTTCAGGTCTGTTTCGTAGTCTACGTATTTTATCTCGAAGTAAGCCATCCTACGACTCAAAGTTGGAAGACTCCACGCATATCGTGGATGGTCTCGACCCAGAAAGTCTAGAAGTTCTTTGCGAGTCAAATTCTGGAGCACATATTTCTGTATATTGGCTTTCATGTTCTCATCGTTCTCCCAGGTTGGATTCCTCGTTCTACTCATTGTGGAAGAGGGACTGTTTTGATCTCCTCATATCTTGTGGGCTCCTCTCAAGATTCGCTGATGGAAAGCATCACGGGCTACGAGAACGTTGGGCCATAAGCTGAGCCGGCTGTATTTATATACAATAATTTATTTAATGCTTCCTTTGTTTTCGTGTTTTGCGCTTACAATGGAAACTTAAATAATCACATACTGCAAATATAAGGCACCAATCGAACAACTTTGATGTATCAGGAGCTTCTGATGGTAATGTGTTGAATGCACGCATGCAAAGCATCCTGATTTTCAATGTCTTTCCAAATGTCGTTTTCCCAATAAAATTTTTCTAAGTTCTTTTTTTATTGCTTAATTATAATTTTACCACGGTTGATATAAACCTCTGTTTTTCCTTTTTTTTTCTAGATATTTATAAATTTTGTATTACTTTATTATTTTTCTACCTTTTTTCTATTTTTATCGCTTTTTTTTTATTTCTTTCTATTTTTTATTCTTTCTTTACAAATAAAATGAAATATAAATAAATAAATTAAATTAAATTCTTAACTAGTTAAATACCTTGCATGAAAGACTTGACATTCAGGGCAGGACAATTATAGAAAACTGACACTAACAATAATGATTGCAGACAATTACAGTTGTAAAGTACTGTATAAGAACTTATTTTAGGCAACTCAAAAGTACATTAACAGGCAACCCAGGTTGGTCACGTATGCGACCTGAATTAGTGTGCTGCAAAGCGTGGTGGCTTCACAGCAATTACTTGCTCATTATTTTACTAAACTCACACGCAAACCATTGAGGTGCATGTGATTATTACCCGTACCTTATTATTAGTAGAAGGCCCATAGTGAACGGTGTATCTTCGTGGGACTGTCTTAGATAGGCATGAATGGTTGCCATTATGCCAGTCTCTGATCCTTTATCCAGCCTCAGATATTGGCTGATTACTGTTGAGGGTAAAAGGAGATCAATGATCAATGTATCCTGAGTCCACAATAAAAGGACATCAATCATCAACCTATTAATATTAATAATATTGAAGGGCCCAGAATGAGGTTGTGTGAAATTGACAAATTCTTCTGAAAGTTTCAGATTTCATTCATCAACGTTAATTTATGTTTTAGGATGTTATATGACAAACTTTATCAAGACACTGGGAGTACTCCCTTACATGACCTATAATCTAGTGTGAGGATAGGGTCCTAAAATAGCAGGTGTTGTCCTATGTAGGGCAGGTTTACCTTTTTTTAATCCTAAATGGGGTCTGGGGCTCAGACCCTCAGCAGCACCCCTATACCCAATTATTGGTCAAGTACACTGCCCCCTGAACAAGATGAAAACTCTCCAGTTATTTGAAGACCCAGTATTGTCCATTATGCACCATGTGCCTTTGTTATTGTTGAGTGAGGCGTCTATTGTTCAGAGACATGTGACCCATTTTCGACAATACCTTTCATTGTGTGCCATTTAACAGCCATTGGAGGGTGGGGGGGGGGGAATAAGACAAATTAGTGTTTGGAGCTAAGAAACTCTTTTACAAGATACTGCAGGGGGAGCAGGGTGTATTGTTCATGGACAATTTGGTGGGTCTAGGAGTTGGGACTTGTACACATTCTTCTTCACCAATATTGATCTCAGACTCCGTTTAGCCCCTTCTATGATAACAACTATCAACTGCAGTTACCCCTTGATTCATTGAGATACTCCACATACTACCGTGCTATCAGTTTAGGATCTGAGTTTGAGGGCCACAGTTTCAAATAAAGAATGTAGCCACTAAAAACATCTTGTAAACCATAAACAGCCAGGGGAAATGTGTTGCTCATGAAATCCATAAGTTTATCGTGGCCATCTCCAGAGTACGTGTGGTTTGGGCCCTGTAAGAAACCAAATACAACCAAAAAACTTGTAAATTTCCATTGAGGACCTGCTTTTTCATTATCAAAGGTCTGTCCAAACGAGAAATGTCTGATGACCACACACTCCTAAAACATGTTTGGTGGCCAAAGTGGTCGTGATGTTGAACATGCTGTCCAAATGGTATGAAACATGTTAGATCTAAATGTAGAAGCCGGATAAAGCCTAGCATTTATGCAATACAAAGCACAAAAAATGTGAACAGGCATCAAAAGGGCAAAACTTTGCTCCACAAACACTGGACAATATAAATGTTTGGCAACAGGTGTTTGTTTAGTTTTGACAGACTTCAAAGTTTTGAATATATATGTTTGAAAACTTTTGAAAATACTAATGAACTTTTAATAGTTTCAATTTTCAAGATCACATCTTATTAACATTCATGAAAAAAACAAGTCCAGATAATCGAGGTTTGACTGCAATTAAATGAACTTACGGGATCGCATGGAAATCGTGCCAATAGCACTATTAGATAAGTTTATCTTACCAGCGATGTAAATGTGCCAGTCGGCCCTCTGTGCCGCTTCTTTTGTCCAACTTTTTCCGCGGCTCTCAAGACCTTCAAGGTCAACCTTCGTCATCACATCGTACACCAAGCCTCGTGGAACTGCCAACTGGTGGTGCTCTCGTAACTTTCAGTGCATTGATCGGTACCCCAAAAGTTGTCCTGGTCCACTAATTTCTTCTTTAACTGCCATTTCCACGACTTTCAGGTCTGTTTCGTAGTCTACGTATTTTATCTCGAAGTAAGCCATCCTACGACTCAAAGTTGGAAGACTCCACGCATATCGTGGATGGTCTCGACCCAGAAAGTCTAGAAGTTCTTTGCGAGTCAAATTCTGGAGCACATATTTCTGTATATTGGCTTTCATGTTCTCATCGTTCTCCCAGGTTGGATTCCTCGTTCTACTCATTGTGGAAGAGGGACTGTTTTGATCTCCTCATATCTTGTGGGCTCCTCTCAAGATTCGCTGATGGAAAGCATCACGGGCTACGAGAACGTTGGGCCATAAGCTGAGCCGGCTGTATTTATATACAATAATTTATTTAATGCTTCCTTTGTTTTCGTGTTTTGCGCTTACAATGGAAACTTAAATAATCACATACTGCAAATATAAGGCACCAATCGAACAACTTTGATGTATCAGGAGCTTCTGATGGTAATGTGTTGAATGCACGCATGCAAAGCATCCTGATTTTCAATGTCTTTCCAAATGTCGTTTTCCCAATAAAATTTTTCTAAGTTCTTTTTTTATTGCTTAATTATAATTTTACCACGGTTGATATAAACCTCTGTTTTTCCTTTTTTTTTCTAGATATTTATAAATTTTGTATTACTTTATTATTTTTCTACCTTTTTTCTATTTTTATCGCTTTTTTTTTATTTCTTTCTATTTTTTATTCTTTCTTTGCAAAATCGTACATATTTTACTATGATAACGTTGGGCCACCATACTGAAGAGGTTCTACGGTAAACAGTGTTTCAATTATTCAGACACCTGGGCCCGGTTGTTCGAAGGCCGATTAGCGCTTAACCTGGGGTTAAATTTAACCCAGGTTTCCTTTTCTTGTGTTCAAAAGCATTTTCTCGGATCATTTCTCAGTTATTTTGAGAGCTTCCAATCAACAACTTGTAGACCAAAAGAATTAAACTGAACTGCTCTTTAACCTTCCAAATCTGAATTCAAATCTCGCACTAACCCTGGGTTATCTTAA
>CALNXI010000772.1:180696-193182 GCA_942486025.1 Porites evermanni
CTTAGAAAACTCGAACGCACTCATTGATCTATGATTACTACTAGTTTAGATATTTCAAAGCGAAGACGTTATTAAAAGATCTGATAGAAATGCCTTGGGGGACTGGGTCTAGCTGAAAAAACCGTTTATTTTCTAAAACAGTAAAAAATTCAAAAAAGGCCAAGCACAGTTTTGTAGATGCTAGTATTACATATTATCCTAAACCAATCCGGTTTAATAACTCACAACAAAAAGTGTTGCCATTTTTATTTAAAGACTTTTTATTGTTTTCTGACCGTGTGGAGTCGCGTGACAACATTTGCATGATTGAAAAAAAAAAACAAAAAACAATTGACAGAAACCACACAGGTATGTATCTGGCAAAGTCTCATCTTTCTAGTGCTTATAAGTGATCAGAGATAGACCACCCCCCATCACTTTTTCACTGAATCATTTTCGGCCCATGCCTTAATTTATCTGAGGGCTCCTGCTCCGTTGTATAAGGCCTCAAGAAGGAATTTGCTGGAAAAGTAAACTTAATGCTTTTTCGTAAACATTGTGCTTTTAGTGTAAATTTTGTCGATTTTCTCCAAATCCAAGCAGCCTTCTGAAAAACAAACTACACCACTTTTATTTACTTACCTAATACCTATCTATGGACAAGATATGAGCGAAATTTAAAGTTTTGACCGTGGCCGCCGATTGTTCGATATTTACAGACATTCACTCTTAATATCTTGTACATTTTAATAGTTTTTACATAGTTTAGCTTTTTAATGTCTTTGCGAATTGTGTGTATTTTGTATTTTAATTTTATGAGATCCTTTTTGAAAACCATATTTTATATGAAAAAGTCATCTTAATAAAGATTATTATATTATATTGTGAAAAAGAAACTCTCTCTCACACACGATCATCACAAACAAACAAAAAATAAAACAACAACGCTAACGACAACCACAAGGACAATTGTATGGTGCGTGTGTATAAAGCTATAAACAATATTAAATTATCAAAGAAAAAAAGGTGAATATGTTTATTTTAGTTTATTAGCCAGGTCAGGAGCCCATCAAAATTCTAGGTCGTGTATTATTAAAACATTCGAAAGGAAGCGAATCTAATTAGACTTAGCTACGAAGGAGCATTATTTTTGGATTTTGTCAATGCATATATCATCTTGGGTGTGTGTGGAATAACGTAAGAGGAAACACCTCTTTGTCATGATTTCGGAACCTTTGTCACGCGCGCTTTTCTTAGCCGTCCGATTAATTCTGTGCGACACATACAACAAGAAAGATTTCACGGTACTATTATGTGGTTCACATAATAATGAGAGTAAAGGCGAAACTGGCGACGTTTTTTAAAGACGTCACGTTTCGATTACGTTATGCTCTTGGAATGCGGCAATGCTATTCCTTTCAGTTCTCGCACCAAACCGAGGCATACGCAATGCATCATGGGGCAATGGAGACTATATGTTTGTTTGGCATGACGTATTCAGTACCGCAAACTTCCCGTTTGTGACTGCGTTCAAGTTCCATCGACCATTCTTTAAAGTTGTGAGTCTGGATAAAGATCCTATTTATTGAGCTGCTGTTAGTTCTGAGGACTTAAAGGGAGCAACCATGTTGCTGGTTGTGTATTGTATATCTTTTTTCCTTTTCTGCCATCATACAGGTGAGTGCATAGTTCGAATACCTGAAAGGACTCGTTATTATCAACCAATATTTAACTGCATTTTTTTTATATTTGAGTGACGCACACGTACAGGTCTGCTAAGGGCCAGTAAAACAGTAAGAGTGCCTTTCTTAACAAACGTTTCTTTTAGCTGGCAATGGGACAATTTTCGAGCTGCAATCAATCACACATGTACAAAACAACCAGCGGCTCAAGCCCGGCCCCAACCGCTCTGTTTTTGTGGTGAAACTGTTAAACAGATTCTGTGTCTCAGTGCTGTAACACTTACATCTAGACAGGGATTTCACTTTTCGAGTGCTAAAAGTAAAAAAAAAATGTTTAGGTGGTGAAGCGTCTGGAACAGCTGGAAGGTGGAAGATTAATCAGTTTTTAAAACTTCTATTCGTGCAGAACTATAAATTTCAGGTGTCTGAATAATTGAAACACTGTTTACCGTTGAACCTCTACAGTACGGCTACCTCTCTACAAAGTATGATGTCCACTTTGTTTGTCCTGATGGGTTAAAAAATTATTCTTTTTGTAGCCTCTTTACAACAGCCGCCACCTCTCTACAACATTGCTTTCCTTTGTCTGTTCCTAAGGTGACTTCAAAAATTACCTCAAGGGGTAGAACAAAAAACAGGAAGGCATAGATAATGCTGAATAAATGATAAAAGAAATGTCTTGTGTACCGTTTGTGTTCGTATCAAGATAGTTCAAAGCCTTTTAACTTGGAAGTAAAATTTGCATATGTTAGGTGTAATTTGAAACCTCTTGCTTTTACACGCATTGTAACTTTTTAATACATACAACAGCGACCTAACGTTTCTAAGAACAAAACGCTGGAGTAAATGTCAAGATTTTAATACTGAAAGTGTTTTAAGACTAATAATTCATTCGAGATCAGTTTCAGTGGAGAAACTTGAACTTCACTGCGGCGGAAGTAAATTGTAGCAGAAGGAAATTTCAAGACAAGTGCTTGTCTGTTTACTTTTTATCAGTGGTAATACAGTCAAACCCCATTAATAGTGGAGCTCCACACGCAGTGCTTCGCGCTGCGCATGGGCGGAGCCCCATAGCTAAGGAAATGTGGTAATCTACCCATCCGAGAAAATTTGGTAATCACGTGACAGTACACCAACCGACTGACTGCCTGCCCACCTGCCTGTCCGTCCGTCCGCACCACAGGCATACCAATGGAAAATAACTCAATCAACAGGTATGGCAACCCAAATGCAACTCAAGGTTTTATTTGGAAGGAAATTACATGGCCGCCTGGACTTTAAGAAAGAAAAAACAACAACAAAGTCGTGTCCTTTTCGGCGTTATTTTTTATGTTTACACTAATGTGGATAACAGAGAAAGAGCTAGAGCGAGTTATTGAAAACAAAGGAGACGAATTTTGTAGGAAGAAAAACATGGAAATTCAAAGAGGCGGTGAGAAAATGAGAAATGCTAGTGACCAGCAAGGTGAAAATGAGCGGCAGTGAAAAATAAAAGTGAGCGTGAACACAGGAAACAAAATATTGGGTAAGCACATATGACAATTCCTCCATAAAAATAATGTGTAAGTAGGAAGTTTGACGTTTTAGTCGTACAAAACAGCGTTGTAGTCGTGCAAAACAATGGCAAGGGAAAAACAAAAAAGCGTGCTGCAAGTTCAAATTTGTTTTTTGCTAAGTAGAAGAAAAAGTGTGGTGCACGTGCAATTTGTTTTTTGCTGATTAGATCTATTAGTCTTGAAGCCATTTTCATTGTCGTCCCCGTTTAGCAGTACACAATTTAATTTTTTTTGTTTACACGTATTATTATCAGAGCTTCGCTTTTAGCCCTGGCTAAATCTATTTAGTATATACTAAAACAGTGGATAGTGTTTTTCGCGCGCTCTGATTGGCTACTCAATCAATGAATATCCTGCACTATTCACTGATTCACCTCCAGTTCCTCCGAGCGAGCGATGCCAAACTTGTGTAGGTTGCGAGCAACATGCTTTCCCGGTTTGCTGCCGTGACAGACTAAGAAATTTCACAACTAATCAAGCAAGTTATTTCCGAAATACATGAAGAAGGTGACAAAGTTCGGTTTGGAAGTTTTAACAGGTAAAGCTTTGTCTTTTTGACTTTGAATAGTTATCGATAAAAATTTGTTTACAAATGCAAATTCAGCTTAAGTCCGTGCATTACTTTATTTGGTTGACTTGTTCATAAATAAGCTTAAAACTAAATTTAATAATCTTTTTTACAGAATTATTTTAAGGTGATTCCCTAGTTTTGCACTGCGCAACTCTTACTGCACATAACAAGATGGCCGCCGTAAAAAAGAGCATGTGAAGTCATATTATTAAAATGAAGTTGACTGAAGAGAAACGCTATTGGAATTTTTGCTTGCTTTTGATTCTTGCCGAGGTGAGACTCAATGTGTTGGGAATGTGCATAACGTAAGCAGTACGCGTGTTGCTGAGTGAGAACCTCGATAGTGGATGTTTAACTTGTGCTTACTCACTTTGATTTTCATTTAAACACTTTCTTTATCACATTGTGTCCTAAATGTGATATCTCAATGTAAATTCTGTAAAAACGGATTTTTTAATACTTTCTTCCCCCTTTCACATACATTCTATTTTAAAACTCGCCCCAGTCCTCTCTCAAAAATTGGAGAAAATGCGTTTGGTGCGCACTTTCTGCATGTCTACCGCAAAAACGAGTACGGTGACCCCCATTTTTTATTTCATGATTTTAATAAGGACAGTGCTTCCTTTCCATGAGAAAAAAATTGGCAAAAATTTATGTTCAGTTTTTTGGCAATTTTACTAAATTGTACGGATTGAGCCATCACGGGTCGAAAAGCGCGCGTCCAATGGCTTGGCGCACGCTACTGGTGTACACGAGCATAACACCGTGCCTTATGCACGATTCGCGCTCAAGAAAAGGCACGGTTTTTGTGCCAAAGCACGGGAGAAAAACATACAAAGGCACAGATTAGGCACACTTTAGGCACAGTTAAGGCACGTTTTAAATATTGCTAAGGCACATTTTAGGCACAGTTTGGGCACAGTTTTGGCACGGTTTAGGCACGGTTTAGGCACAAATATTCAATGCTGGGCACTTTTTTTGAAAGTCTTTGTAACCCAACTTGCAAAAAAGAACAAACTTGGTACGAATTACAAAAATAATTAAGATCAAACACGATACAGTTAGAAGTATAGGAAGTTTAAGTTTTGAGCCACGCCGAAAGTCTGGAAAATTAAAGTATTCTTCGACAGTCCGTGTTTACTCCGAGGATAAAGAGGAAATTCACACGCGATGTATGCGGTCCGAACCTTTTCAATTGCCATGCAATTTTATAGACTCGATTTTATAGAAAGAAAGTCGAAGCCATAATAACAAAAACAAAGCTAAAGAAGTAAGGCACAAAAATAGCCAATAAAAGTCGTAGAAAATATTTTTTGCGATCGCGGTAAAATTGGCCTGAATTTGCATAACAACATGAAAAGTACAAAGTGGTAATTTGAAACCTTCATGCCAACGCGTGTTGTTTTTTAAATACAAAATGCGGCTGCTTTTTAAAAATATTTCTCTAACTAAAAAAGTAGGATTTACACTTAGTAGTAAAATAATTCAAGCTGCTTGTTTGTTTTTCTTTTCTGGCTCTGTTAGCAAATTAAGCTTTGATCGTATAATAATCGATGAGACGTGCCATTTATTTCGCTTCAAAACTCATCGGCGTGCAATCAATTTTTTAGTTTTCATTTTATAAGTCATATCACAAGTAAATTCTTTTTTTGAATGCAAATCTGCCCTCCTGAAAAAAACAAATGTTTCGTTCCAACTAAACGTTCCGTTAAGAAGGGGAGAAGAAACCTACTTGGAAATTTTTTAACATCCATGAAATTAGCATATCAACAAGGTAATTGAGCCGGAGCACTTACTTTAAATACGCTAACCTGTTTAAGATTCCATTTTCCTGTTTGTCGGGGCTTTCCCTGCTGTCTCTAACCGTATTCTGAGTCATGTTATTTCTTATTAGGGGATAAAAAGGTCTTCAGACCGTGTTTCTAGACTTCGTAAACCTCAAAACTGACATAATTGCCGTGCGCCCTTTTTGTTCGCTGTGGAGCTCGATAGGCTGGACACGATTTTCCGAGTGACTCAATATTTTGGCACAACTTGTGCACAGATTAGGCACAGTTTGGGCACAACTTAGGCACGGATTAGGCACGTTTTTCAAAACTAAAATGCACACTTTATGCACATCTTAGGCACATTTTAGGCACAAAATCTTTAAGCCAAAGCACACTCTGGAATCCGATTTTCGGTCCAACGCACGGTTTACGAATTTTCACGTTAAAAAAATGCTGTCTAACCTTACATATTCTATCTTAGCGTAAAAATGGGTTTCCCGAAGTCTTAACAGTTAGTCTATAAGGAAGGTTTAACTTATGAGCATTCCAAAAATTATTATTTCTTCTCTTAACAACAACAGAAAGTCAATGAAAAGCAATCTTTTAAATTGACGTTCGCGCTGCACAGAGATCGTATGTAGACAGAACATCTTTCTGAAAACGCCCTAAACTTTGTTGTTTTGCCATTATGTTCAGTAATTTTTAATACAGTTAGTACTCATAAGTCACTGACCTCTTCGGAGAAATTTTTCCAAAGTACCATTAACAGAAACAGAGAAATCCCACAATATGCGTGGTTAGACTGTAAATGTTACGCGAGCTGTTAAAAAATGGTCCCATTTTGAGCCATACTTTTCATATTTCAATTTTATTTTGGTCTTACAGCCAGAAAAAAAATATTCAATGAAAAGCTGTTTATAAACTTTAACTTCTTGCCAAATATCGATGCGATCTGAGTTTTAATAAGTCCATAAGAGCCAAACGATGTGAGATTCTTAGCCGTGTACACCAGTAGCGTGCGCCAGGCCCAATTTAATTCTACTTTGGAGCGTAAAGTAAAAACAAGGGCATTAAAAGGCATTTTTTTGGTACGTAAGTGGATAAACAATACATTAAAGTCAAATTCTGTGTGATTCCGCATGCATCATCCAAAAAGTCTCTCCTTTTTGTCTAGTTTTGGGCTGCCCGCGGTTTTTGTAAAAGGGTCCTAAATAGCCATATTTGTCAGCATTGTGACGTCAAACAAGCACGGTGACCCCCACTTTTTATTACTTTTTTATCATCTTCTTGACTTGTTACATCAGTGCACCACGTTTTAGCTACAATCTATGTTAGGTTCTTTTACTATGGAATCACCTTAAATACAAACAGAATTCAGAACTCCTTTTGAAGAAACTTCCCCGCGAGAGCTAAACAAACGCCTTCAAAAGTTTTATTTGTCACTAAGAAAAAGCGACGACCGCGGCCGTTCGGTCATCGCGCGCCAAAATTGTAATCGTTGGCAATAGTAAATGAGTTAAAATCATCATTTTGTGCTCAATTATCTCTCTGTTTTAGTATATACTAAAACAATTATTCACCTCAGTGTTGGTGGCTAGTAGTGGATATTTACCTCGCCGCTTCGTGGCCTCGGTAAATATCCAATACTAGCCACCTCCACTTCGGTGAATAATTGGTATACATTACGGACACTGAGGGGGCTGTAGAAAGTGTCCGTATTGACGGGTTGTCTGTATTGAGTGGGTTGAATTTAGGGAAAATGTTACAACAGCTTTCTTTCCCCAGAGACAAACCAAACTGTCTGTAATAAGTTGTCCATATAAGTGGGTGTCGGTAAAGTGGGGTTTGACTGTATTTTTTAGCCTACAGCCGTTGACCAAAGGTTTTACGTTTTCGTACTTTCACAAGTGCAGAATGAGCAGGGTATTTTGTCATTCGTTCATTGGAAGTTGGTATAAGAATCATAAGTTTTAGGTGCCTATACAGGCTCCTTGCTTGAAATTTTAGTCACTTGTGGGCAAATTGAGGTGCTTTTGGTGCCCGGCCACCTGTTAAGCAGCAGTCTTGAGCTGAGGTGATTTAAATTTTCATTACATGTGCCCTATAGAACCGCTGCATTAAGATAGGAAAATGCCATAAAAGTGTGGCTAAAATTGCCGCTTAAAATTTGATTTTTTAATGAAAGTCGCACAAAAGCACAAAAAAGTAGGTGTAAAGGGCGCCAACAAAGCCATTTTCCTTTGGCCCACAAACAGAGGCTACTTTTTCTCTATTTGACTGGCATTCAAAATATAGGTAGTCTCTGCTTACAGGGTTGTTTGGATAACAAAACTCGCTAGAAGGCATAAAAATTTATTGGTCTGTTCTGATCCCAGGCCTGATTGATGATATCAACTTTGGAAAACACTGCAATTATAATAGTTATTGAGTTACATTGTAGTTGTGGAAAGTATGAGCCAAATAAAAAAGTGTTCTGTTTTGTTCATTCTTCTTGGATCAGTTTTGGTTCAAATAATGTTGATATATACGTCAGTTATTTGTATCATACAGACATTATCTCAAGGGCTTTCTGAATGAAAAGGATGTTCATAATGAGTAGTCAGTGTAGATACAGTACTCTAAACAGATGAGAAGATAAGAGCAGTTTTGTAGTGCACATTTTAACTAACATCCTCCACAACTATAAATGTGTAGGGGCTGCATGCTGGGAAGACATTAAAGTGACAGGAATTTCAGTTTGTCTCTCAGAGAGTTTAATACACACTGCAAACGGCTTATCATTAGTAGCATTAATGTGTTCTTTGCGTGAAGGTATCTGTTAATCATAATTTTTTATAACAGCTATATCCATTTGAACAGGCAGGGAAGATGTCCCTGGAAACCCCCAGTGCAACCCTCCAAGTTGCGACCACTGTAGGCATCATGGCGACTAAAATTTTGGTACTGGAGTCTTGATTCGCAAAATAGTTGCCAACTTGGTAACCACAGAAAACTGATGCTTGAAGAGACAAAAAAGATATTAAATCAATTGTCTCAATTGTACTGAAATGGTCCTCTGCTGATAGAAGATTAGAAGATCGATGTTCCTTCAAACGAATGCTTACTTCGCTAAGATTTCTACTAAAATATTTTTCTGCTTCGCTGAGCACAAGTCAGTTACCTAGCACGTGACACTTTTTAACCTTGTAACACGTGACAATCAGCACACATTCGATTTGTTTTTCATAATTTTGTCTCGGAAGCCACATGTGTGGCTAAACTGGGAAGACTATTACAATGCAAATAAATATATATTCTTGGGGTTAAAATCAATGGAAAGCAGAAAGTTACAAGTTGGCATGGAACGTTTTAAAATAAATTTGAGTAACATGAAATGTTAAAAAAAATTGTTTTTTATAATTCAAAAGCAACCATTGCAGACCAACATCAATATCAGACGAATCTAAACTTCACAAGAAACAATTGTTTTAACCATCTTAGCCAAAAATAAAGCGAAAGGCATTTATTGCAATCTCACAAGCCGTATTTTTTGTTTGCATTTTTTGGCTGATAGAAAACTACAGGGTTGGTTTATAGATCACGCCATCCTTTCCGGCTGCGTCGTTGAGACAATTTTAGTTTTATAGGACAGTTGTAAATAATTTCTCAATATGCGGTTTCATTAGTAAAAAACTGAAAGAACACCAGCTTTAAGCCAGTTTTAGCACAACATTTTGTTTTTTCTTGTCCTTCCTGGTACTTTTCCCCAGTTTTAAAGAGAATGTTTATGGGAAAATATGAGACATTATTACTGTACATGTACTTATGCAATTTTCAAGTGCACGATTTCAAACGTTTGCCTGAACAATACCATTCTTAAGCGCGAATTAATTATTAACCAATTATTAAAACTTTAATAATTAAAGTTTTAATAGTTGGTTAACAAGTAATAATTATTATTAATATATATTTTGGCGGCTAAACCTAAAGAGTTGGTTGCCAAGTGGCCACCAAAGGAAAAATTTAACTTGGAGGGTTGCCAGTGTTCAATTTAGAAATTAGTCAAAGTGGGTCATATGTCCCACATGGCATTTTAAATTGGCTCATTTTAAAAATAGTTTGGTCAAAGTATAATATTGAAACTTTCAACAACAGACATCGTCAAAAGTATCACCAGTATATTATAGTTAAATACAGGGTTCTCATTAAGTTTTGAAGTAGATGGTTAGGATGAAAAAGTAGGCAGTGATTTGTGGCTTTCACTTTCACACCTTTCTCTAGTTCCCTGAAAAGTAGGCAGCTCAAAACTCGAAGTAGCCAGTTTTTTAGCCAGCTTTATTAGAACCCTGTAAATATGCTTTTCACAGTTTTGACTCCTTTATTGCAGTAAACAGGGTCTAAGCAGTCAAATACTGATAGCGGAGCTATGCGCGCGTGGGCGGAGCCCTATAGCTAAGGTATCTACCCATCCTAAGGTATCTATCTATATCTACCCATCCCAGAAAATTTGGTAATCACGTGACCATACACCGAACGAACGAACGACCGTCCGTCCGCACCACAGTTTGGGAGCCCAGGAGAAAACTAATTGCACATCAATGTTGTGATCAATTGACAGCTGTCAAAACAGGGTATCGGCTGACCAGTATCACCTGACCGTACCGCGGGCTCAAGTGTCGACCCATCGAGGTCGAGTATTTTTTTGAAGTTATCCGTTGACGAATTACCAGTTTCAAATGATCGCAGGCTCAAGTTTATTTTTTCCAATGATTCATATGAAATATGTTGTGTTTATGTCACTATGGCCCCGCACTATTAAGATTTTGATTTCAAACTGACCTCGGACGCAAAAATTTAGCCAGTTTTTTAAAAATACAGGCGGGGAAGACCGCGTGAATGTGCCCTTAACTTAACTGATTTGTGGATCACAAGTTTATTGTTTGATTTAAATTATAATTATAATGGTAGCTTCGCTTTTAGCCCTGGCTAAATCTATATATTAACATCAACATGGAGGCTGGTACTAAAGGTGATACAGCTGTATAAATTGGCTTTTGGGTTAATTTTTGCAGAGTATGTGCCGCTGGCCTCTCAGAGCCCCTACCCCATTATAGTCTATTTTGTGGCCTATTATAGACCCCATCTTAGTCACTTTCGGCAAATATGTATTTCTTGCCATCCTAACTTAGTCACTTTCTATTTTTATGAATTGACCCATTTTTTAGATTCAATGAAGAACACTTTACTTTTCATCTACAGTTCAAACATTCTGCTATGTTTGCTAACCGTAAACATGAAGAACTGTCTTACCCCAAAAAATCCGAAAATGTGCAACCCCATTCTAGTAACTCTATTGAAGATGTGACCCCATTACAGTCAATCCAGTCATGAAAATGCGACGCCATCCAGCGGCACATCCCCATTAGCCTCTTATAAGGAAGTACCCCACCCAGGACTGCCATTCTCGAAAACGAAAGAACAAAGTTAACAAACAAAGCGTGAATCGATCGTACGCAACACATGCTCCTGCTTTTTTTAGAACTGCGAGGAATGCCTGTCAGAAAACGAAGCCTGAAATAATAGTCATTTCGGGCATTCATTTCAGGCTAGTAAGTTCACGTATTTTTTTTAAGTTTAGTTTTATTGTCAGCCTGCTGCGTTGGAAGTTCTTATATGAGGTAATTTTTTTTGCATCAGTATGACTCCACGACAATTTTATTTTGAATCAGATTAAAATATTCTGTGTCAATGACACAAAACATGGCCTAGATTGAACACTGAATCCCCCACTCCACCTCCACATACACACACAGCTTTGCAGTTGAATCCAAATCCAGCAGTCCCCTCACTTGGCCCTGGTGTGGCAGTTGTTGTTTTTGAAATCTGATAATAAAATACAGATGAATATCAGGGCAGCTACAGTTTTGACTGGCAGTTATAGAACTAAAGAAGGAGATAAGGTAGGCAAGAATCACCCACCAGTGCATCACCTAATCCACTTTGTGTTATCTCATGTCTGATGATTAATTACATCTAGTCATCTGACAGTTCAATATTTAGCAATTATTGCTTGCATAGCCTGATATTATACGGGAGGGTGTTGGGAGAATTCAAGACAGTTATATGTGTATATACAGATGTGCAGCTGTACTGTATGCAAACTCTGAAACTGTTAAACATTATTAATAGTTTTTAGTAATATCACGCTTTGTTAGCATGGGAGAAAAGTTTGTTACGGCTTTGATAAAAAACTCTTTGTTGCAGGTGCTGATTGAAATGGAAATTCTTACTAGCTCAGATGTGTTTTCAAAAGATTGTGATGTCACATCTATATTTACCTGTCTAATGTACATTTACTACTTTCGTGTGAATTCATGCACCTCTTGGTGTGCATACTTTCTTAGTTATTATTTTTTTATTTTTAAAAAAAACATCATACATGTGCAGCACAACTTTAGGAAGAACAAGAACAATTAATTAAAGACTTTGGCTTGGCATATTACAACTGCATCGTGAACAAAGGTTACCAAATTAGTATTTTTTTTGGCAATTTGACATATCAACATTTTTTCTGCTTGCCATGGCTACAGCTTAGAACGTATCTATTTTTTTATTCTTATTTTTTCATGTTAATATGGTGTTCAAATTTTAACTCAGATGCACAGAGTGTCACTTGGTATGAGCCTCCTCCAGTTACGACAATTTCAGACAGTCAGGAAGCACATACAAGCACAATACAGTTTTATGAAGGGTCTATCAATGAGCAGCTGAACTGGAGGTTTAGTGCCACCCAGACAGTTCAATTTGTGACTTTAAAATTAGATGGTAATAATGTGGTGGCCAACATATTGCCATCAACTGAAGAAGTTACTGTAGGCAAGGACTTCACCTCTAGATTCAACGTAACCTGGGCCACTGGACACATCACCGTGGTTATCTACAAAGTAACC